>PVKM010013822.1:0-29788 GCA_004027735.1 Carollia perspicillata | reverse complement strand
GTTTATGGTTCCATATAAACTTTTGAAGTGTTTTTTCTATGTCTGTGAAATATGACATTGGTACTTTGATAGGTATTGCGTTGAATCTGTATATTGCTTTGGGTAATATGGACATTTTGATGATGTTAATTCTTTCAATCCATGAACACGGTATATGTTTCCATTTGTTTGTGTCTTCCTTGATTTCATTCTTCAGTGTTGTGTAGTTTTCTGCATACAGGTCTTTTATCTCCTTGGTTAGGTTTATTCCTAGGTATTTTATTTTTCTTTTTGCTATATCAAATGGGATTTTTTTTCTTGATTTCTGCTTCTGCTGTTTCATTGTTGGTATACAAAAATGCCTTTGATTTCTGGATATTGACTGTGTATCCTGCTGTTTTTCCAAATTCATTTATTAGGTTGAGCAGTTTTTGGGTAGAGTCTATAGGATTTTCCATGTACACTATCACATCGTCTGCAAACAGTGACAGTTTTGTTTTCTCCCTTCTGATTTGGATGCCATTTATTTCCTTTTCTTGTCTGATTGCTGTGGCTAAGACTTCCAATACTATAGTGAATAAAAGTGGTGTAAGTGGACAACCTTGTCTTGTTCCTGATCTTAGTGGAAAAGCTTTTAGTTTTTGTCCATTGAGTATGATGTTGGCTGTAGGTCTCTCATATATGGCCTTTATTATGTTGAGGAATGCTCCCTCTATTCCCACTTTGCTGAGTGTTTTTATCATAAATGGGTGCTGTACCTTGTCAAGTGCTTTTTCTGCATCTATTGATATGATCATGTGATTTTTGTCCTTGCTTTTGTTTATGTGATGTATTACATTTACTGTTTTGCGAATGTTGAACCATCCTTGCATCCCTGGGATGAATCCCACTTGGTCATGGTGTATGATCTTTTTAATGTAATGCTGGATGCAGTTTGCCAGTATTTTGTTGAGGATTTCAGCATCTATGTTCATCAGCAATATTGGCCTGAAGTTTTCTTTCTTTGTTGTGAATTTATCTGGTTTTGGGTTTAGGATGATGCTGACTTCATAGAAGGAGTTTGAAAGTCTTCCATCACTTTGGATTTTTGGAATAGTCTGTGAAGGATAGGGGTTAGTTCTTGCTTAAATGCTCTGTAGAATTCTCCTGTGAAACCTCTGGTCCAGGGCCTTTGTGCGTTGGGAGTTTTTTGATCACTGCTTCAATTTCATCTGCTGTTATTGGTCTGTTCAGGCTTTCTGCTTTTTCTTCATTTAGTTTTGGAAGATTATATTTCATATAGCAATACAGGCCTACCTAAAAAAGATAGCAACATTTCAAACAAACAACCTAACTCTACGCCTACAAGAACTCGAGGAACAACAACAAAGACAGCCCAGAGCTAGTAGAAGGAAGGAAATAACCAAGATCAGAGCAGAATTAAATGGCATAGACACTAAAAGCACAATACTAAGGATCAATGAATCCAAGAGCTGTTTTTTTAAAAAGATAAACAAAATTGACAAGTCTTTAAGGAGGCTCATCAAGAAAAAAAGAGAGAGGACCAAAATAAACAGAATCAAAAATGAAAGAGGAGAGATTACAATGACACCACAGAAATACAAAGGATTGTAAGAAACTACTATGAGGAGCTTTATGCCAAGAAATTTGAAAACCTAGGTGAAATGGACAAATTTCTTGAAGTAACTGTTTTTAAAGTGGACCATTTTTTTGTCTCTGTCCATTTTTGTGATTGCCTTGTACTGTGACACATGTGTCTTCAGCTGACTTTTGAAAGCCTGCTTTTTTGCTCATAATTTTGACTGATGCACCTATAATTAGTAAGTGCTCAGTAAGTACTCTGTCCTGACTATTTCTGTGAGGTGGAAGAGAATGTTGTTAGCAGTTGCCAGGGTGATGACAGTCTTGCAAATTGCCATGATTTCAAAAGTAACCTAAGGGTTAATTTTTAATAAAGACTAAAAGCAAACAAACAAAAGAACATAGCAGCAGCTGTAGCAGTAGCCACAGCAAGGGAAAAAAATAGTATGTAGACTTCCTGGTCACTTGATCTAAGGACCTTCTTACCCTTCTTTTCTCCACAGTGTTCAAGGCTTGATACTCTCTCAGTTTCCCTCCCACCCATGTGAGGCCATGCCTATCTCTACTGGCTCTTTGGCCTCCTGTCTCCTAGCTGCAGGTGTTTTTCATGTGTTAATATAAGGTCTTCTCTCTTCTGTGATCCCCCACCACACAAAGCATTCCATTCCAATGGCTTTAAATATAAGCTTTGTGTCGATGACTCCCAAATTCATATCTCTGGGTCTACTCAAACTTCAGTCCCACAGTTTTAATTGAGGCTTTCACATATCTCCCTAGAGGTCTTCCTGAAGCCTTGATCGATGTACCTAAAGCCATATTCTCTCCTTAAAACCAAGTTCCACACTCTATGATCTACTAATTTCATACACACACACACACACACACACACACACACACACACACAAGAAATGTGTGCACAGTACATCTAAAGCCATATATAAAGATATTCAGGCCTGACTGATGTAGCTGAGTGGATTGACTGTGGGCTGCAAACCAAAGGGTCGCTGGTTCAATTCCCAGTCAGGGCACATGCCTGCATTGCAGGCCAGGTCCCCAGTAGGGGACACATGAGAGGCAACCACACATGGATGTTTCTCTCCCTCTCTTTCTCCCTCCCTTACCCTCTCTATAAAAATAAATAAATAAAATCTTTAAAAAAAAGAATGTCCATAGAACATGATACAATACAACCAAATGGGGTTTGACCCAGGAATGCAGTGTTTGATTAAAATTAAAAAATAGAATGGCATAATTCATCAGATTAACAAAGAGAGAAAAATCACATGATCATTTCAATAAATGTACAAAATTCATTTGATAATATTAAATGTCCTTCCATGATAAACACACTCTTAACAAAGTAGGAGTAGAAGAGAATATCTACAATCTCCAAAACACCTACTGCAAATGTAGTAAATGATAAACTGTTGAAAACTTTCCTTTGGAGATCAGCAACAAGACAAAGATGCTCCTTATAATCACTGCTATTTAAAATTGTACAAAGCCAAAGGAGGGAGGATTGAGGGAGGGAGGATTGAGGGCGGGAGGTGGGGTGGTGGTGGGGGAAGTGGTGGTGAGAAAATGGAAAGAACTGTACATGAACAACAATAAAAATATAAAATATAATTGTTCACAGTGTTCTGCCCAGTGCACGCAACAAGAAAAGGGAATAAGAATTGGAAAGAAACAGAAAACTCATTATTTACATATGATATGATTATATTCATAGAAAAATCCAAATAATTTGACAAATATACTATTGGAATTAATAATAGAATTTAGCACAATCTCTGGATATATAAACTCAGTATCCAAAAATCTAATATATTTCTCTATACCAGCACCAAACAGAAAATGAAATTAATAGAAAATACTGAGAAATAAATCTAATAATAGATGTGCAACACTCTACAGAAAAAAATTATAAAACCTTATTCTGAGACATTAGAGAAATGTAAAACAGGGGAGATATACTATAGTAAATATGAACAAAAAGGTACCAGTTCTCTCCAAATTTATTTCTAAATTCAATTTAATTCCAGTACATATTTTTGATAGAACCTGACAAACTGATTTTAAATTCATATGGAAATACAAAATGCCAAGGATAGCCATTACCCTTTTGAGGCAGAAGAATAAGGAGCAACACTTAAAGTAGATAAAGTGGATAAGAAGACTGTTATAAAGCTATAGTCATCGAGACATTATATTATTTTTTCAGGGCTAGAAAAATAGACCAGTGGAATAGAATGAGAACACCAGAAACATTTCCATATATAAAGTCAACACTTGACACATGAGGATTGTCCAGAAGGAATCCAGCCATTGTTAATATAACAAGACCAATTTATGCCAACATTCATGTAACCTGGCAGCCAAGGAGAGTGGACTGGAATGTGCATGTGTGAACAATGATGACTTCACTTTACTAGTCAGTGGGGGTGGTAGATGCCACTGAGTGGACATGTGCACTGTGAGGCCATCACATTGAAAATGACTAAGTGAGTAGAGCAATGAATCTGCATCAAATTTTGCATTATGCTTGAACACTCTTCCATAGAAAAAATTTGGATGATTCAGAAGGCTGCAGCTATGGGCAACTGGTGATTGGGAGCTTCACCATGACAATGCACCAGCTCACGAATCATATCTGGTGCAGAGTTTTTTTGCAAAACAGCACATCACCCAGGTGACTCAGCCTCCATACAGCCCAGATTTGATGCCCTGCAAGTTATGGCTTTTCCCCAAACTAAAATCACGTTTGAAAGGGAAGAGCTGTCAAACCATTGATGAGATTCAGAAAAATATGATGGGGGAGCTTATGGTGATTGGGAGAACTGTGTGAGGTCCCAAGGTGCTTACTTTGAAGGGGACTGAGGCATCATTTTCCTATGTACACTGTTTCTTGTATTTTTATCTTCTTTAATAAATAAATGTCTGCATTTTTCATATCACATGGCTGGATACTTTCTAGACAGATCTCATACATTGCACTGTAGAACAAAGGAGAAATGTCAGTCCTTAGAATAAGTAGTGCTGAGACAATGGGGAAAATTAAATTAAATCGGTGTCTCACAGTGCTCCCAAAGCAATTCCAGATGTATTAAAAATCTAAAAAGAAAAAGAAAAATTAAAAAATTGAATATAATGTAGGAAAATATATTCATGATCTTGGGGGTAGGAAAGAGTTGCATAAACAAGATTTTTCAAAAACCCTTATGGTAAGTGAAATAAGCCAATCGGTGAGAGACAAATGCCACATGATGTCACCTATAAGAGGAATCTAATGAAAAAAATAAACTAATGACCAAAATAGAACTACAATCATGGAAATATGGAACAGACTGAAAGTTAACAGAGGGGAAAGAGGAGGGGTATAATGGTGGAAAGAAGGGGAAAGGGATAAGCAAAGAACATGTATGAGTGACCCATGGACAAGGACAACAGGGTGGGAACTGACCATGGGAGTGGTTGGTGGGATGGGTGGAGGAGGGCAAAGGGGGAAAAACTTGAACAACTGGAATAGGATAACAATAAAACAATGATTTAATTTAAAAATAATCAATCAATCAATCAATCAATCAATCAATTAATTAGTTAAAAATTCCTAGCATTAGGAAAGAGGAAATATTGATAAATCTGATGCTCAGCCAACTGAGCCAACAACTAGACAAAGCCACAGTAAAAATCTTTTTAACAAATATGGAAAACAGAGGCTTAATATCTTAGGCAAATTAAAAAGAAAACATTAATGTCTCAGTAATCAAGAAGAAAAAAACATAAGCAATTCCAAGTAGGGAAATATTGTAAGTAAACAGATATGTGGGAAAGTGTCAAGCCTTTCCTTTCAACCTTAAACAAACACTTAATGAACATCTATTATGGGCCAGATAGAGTTCTAGGTATTTTAGTCATCAAAGAATAGAAATCAAATACTAGTGAAACTGATATACTGCTGATGGAAGTAAAATACACAATCCCAGTTGGATTTGGTCTTACCTGTCAAGTGATAGCCTTGTTCAAGACCTTTAACTCAGGAATTGTATTTTGGAAAACATATCTCCAAAGGGAAAACATCCAAATAAGGTTAAAAAATATGTCTTAAGATGTTCATCACATTGAATTTTATATATAGAGAGACAAATATATACATGCATCTTAAGAGTTTAGCACTTTTTGTACTTGTTCAATATCTGGTCTTTTAAAAAGTATTTAACATTTTTATTCAAGTTTTGCCAAACTTACTTTTCTGTAGAATTCTTTTTCATAGAATATTTGTTAACTTGCTTGAGAACATATGTTTAGGAAGAAAGAGGTCTATAATTTTGGTGATCCTCCTGTTAGGGTTATGGGAGTAATAATGTGGTTCAGGTACTGATAAGGTTTCACTTGGTTAAGATGTTTAGAGTCCAGGACCATGAAAACACCAGCCTCTAACATAGAAGAAAGAGAGCTTTTGGAACATAAACAATTAGATGGAATGAGGTCCCTTGATTATTTACCTTTCTAGATTTTTATGAGGTGTGAGCATCTCATGATTTCTTAGTAAGGCTAGATGAGACAGCTCCACCCTACCTACCGGACACAGTCCCTGAACTCCTCAGAGAGAATGAAAATTTCTTACTCTATAAAGACTAAGACACTCATAGGAAAGACAAGTCTCCATCAACTAGAGAGTTCAGGTGAAAGGGCAAACTACCTGATTAGGTCTCAGAATAAACATTCTTAGAGCAATGACGCTCACTGGGAGCTCTCCGAGGTTCTGAAAACTACCTGCATCTATTTCCAGCTGATGGAACCTTCCTCTCAATGGTGTCTCTCACCTAAAGGATTCACTATCTTTGCCTGCCCTGGCACTTGCCCTCTGGCCTCTGGACTCCTTGACACAATTTGTCTGTGACCCATACCTAATGGGACTGCAGTCAGTGCCTGTTCTCCACATGTACTGACAGCTTCCTTCTAAAGGAAGTTTCCTTCTAAAGGAAGTCTATCTGAAGTTACCTTAGTGGGTGAGAATATATGTATATTTTATTATCTTTTAGATATATCACCAGGAAGGAAGGAAACTCAGGAGGGGTAATTTTCAGATATGTTTTTTTTTTTTTTACATCAGTAAAGACTTGTATCTGTCACTGTATTTTGTTGTTGCTGGGATACTTGAGAAAGCAACTACTAGAAGAGCATGTGTAGGAAACAGAAAAAGGAAACCATCTGAGAGTTGAGAGATATAAACAGCCTACACATGACTTATCTGTCATACTTTTCAATTCTTCAACTATTGGATTAGCAACACTGTATGGGAGGGTGCCTTATGTATGGTTGGTGCTGGTAAACAAATATTAAACTAAGCACTAGAAATAGTTCTCATCCTTGCTATCTTTAAAAAAAAAAAACCTAACTAGTTGTATAACATTCAGTAAATCATTTAACTTATCTTTTTTTAATATAAGGTAAGTGCTGCAACAAAAAAAAAACCACCCCTAATTCCAATCACTTAAAATGATCTAAGCTTATTTCTCACACAATAGTCCAATACAAATTCTTTCTTGAGTGACTTTCCTGGAAAAGTCTCCTCCAAGTGGTGACTTGGACTTCTTCCATATTGTAGCTTCGCTATGCTCTAAGTTCTTGGAATAATCTCCATTCAGCTAGTCAATGAGGAAAGGGAATGAGGGGCTTATATATTGGAGCATTTTATGGGTCAGGTCATGTGGTGGTACACATTACTTCTACCCACATTCTATTGGACAGGCCCCATCACATGTTCACACCTAACTTCAAAGGATCTTGGGAAATGTAGTCTTGCTGTATCCCAAAAGGGAAAAGAGACACAGTTTGGTAAACAATTGGCCAGCCTCTGCCATACTGTCTGGGTTCTGGATTTTTTCAACTGTAAAATGATGCAAATAATACCCACCCTTCTTTCTTCATAGAATTATTGTGAGGATCAAAGGAGATTATCTGTGTGAAAATGCCTTGAAAACTGTAAATCAGCATATACATAAAGGGAATCATTATTGCTTGGCTTGCTTATCTTTCAATGTTTATTTAATAGTGAAAAAAGGTGTTCTTTCTTTGGTAGAACTCTTTGTAGTTGGTCCTAGTATACACAAAGTATAAATATATTTAATAGGATAATATAAGATTTTTTTCATATGGGATGAAAATAGATTATAAATGGACCTTTTACATTCTTTATTTTTTCATTTCCATTTTTATTTTTTTATTGTCATTCAAGTACAGTTGTCTGCATTTCCTCCCCACCACTCCCTCCAACCCCAGCCATACCTCCCTCCCTCCGCTGATCCCACCCCACTTGGTTTTGTCCATGTGTCTGTATATTAGGATGAAATTAAGAGAAAGTACCATTTTGCATTCAAGCCTAATTCCTTGCCAGGTTCCTTAATATGCTTATAACCCCCCATAAAACTGACCTCAGGTTTGATAATAGGTGGCAAGTTCTATTGTCTTTGGAATTTCTCTCTTAACTGGCTATGGGAAATGGGATACCTATTATAATTGTTTTGTATGACATCTAGTTATTCACATGCAAACATACTCATACACACCCAGCTCCTTTTTCATTTTTATGATGCCCTTCATCCTCAGCATCCAGACACTCCTATTCCCTCTAACTCCCAAAGCAAAAACAAAAAACAAAAAAACATGCTTCTTTCAACTTCTTCTTCTGCTCAGGTTTACCATGAATCAGAGGATCTGAGAGAGTTGCTTTATGCTTACACATCCAGCAACATGACAATGATTTCTGAACACTGGTCACTCTTTAGACTGATTTTGTTTTGACCTGAAGCTAGTTTCAGCCACATGGAAAGGGCTGTTATTTAAGCAAACATTACTCAGCCAATTGGGACTGAGGCATTGGATTATGCTGAACTGTGAAGTTTCTTATAGAGATGAAAAGAAATAATAAGAAATCATAATATCAAGGCATATACTTTGAGACGCAGGTTGGTTTTCTGAAAGGAGAAAAAAGAAAGACATTTGTTTGAAACTCTGGGGCCTTAGTGAAGGTAGTTCACCAGAGCACAATAAGCCTTAGGAATAATGTGTAATTCATTTCAGAGCAGACCACATTCACAGCTTAAAAATTCAAAGCAAAGATAGCTCTATTCTCAATATCTGTAAAATAACTGCATGGGAACATGACCTAAAGGAAATTAGACTGCACAGAATCATATATTCTGGTGCACTGTGGTATTAACCTGAAAATATAGAGCCTTGGGTTTTGTAGAAGTAAATAAATGTTGGGATGTAAAATGAAGCAAAGAAGGAGATGCCCTTGGAAATAGGAATTACTATAAAATGAAAGCAGTGTCTAATTAAGTAAGAGCCTTCTACTGATAGACTGTCCCTCACATTTGCATATCTTGTCTGTCTTCTCTTATCAGTAAAAAAGTGGGTCATGGAATTATACCAAAGTAGAATCTTCTCAGATGGATTAGCTTTGAGAGAATTAAAAATAGTTTCCCCCTTTTTCTAGTGGATCTCAGCAGGTATCTCTTTTTGTTAATCTCCATCTACCAGCCATTTCCAAGCTATATATATCTACTTGGATTTCATTCTGGTCTATGTTCTACTCATCCTATGTGTGTCATGAATCCATACCCAAATTGATGCCCAAACCAAGCATGCTAAAGCTTCTGGAGTCCTGAAGCAGATGGGACCCACCATTAATTCTGACTGCTGGCATTAGTGAGTATTTTTCCAGTTTGATGATAAAGCCAGATTGAAAGTGAAGAGCAGACAGCTTTGCTTCCAAAAGGATTTGAGTATTGAAATGTTATACTTGGAACAAAAGTTTCCCCCTTTCCAGGACAATGCATATGGGTCATACCAGATATTGTAAGGAGGAAGACAGGAGAATGTAGAGGCAATATGAGAGTGGGAGAGAACTGGGATTTAGGGGTTGAGGAAACCTGGAATCTCACAATACTCTTTCACATTAATTCTGTGACCTTGGCAAGTAGCTGATCCCCCTGAGCCTCAATTTTCCCATTGGCAAAATAATAATAATAATAATAATAATAATAATAATAATAATAATAATAATAATAATAAAAAACAATTTCAAGGTGCAGTAGTGAAGTGGGTAAGTGCACACATTCCAGAGACAGTTTACCAGGGTTCACATTCTTGCTCTGCTGTTATTATCTGTAACATTTCTGTGCCTCAGTTTTTCCTTTTTTGTTGAATTTATTGGGGTGACATTGGTTAATAAAACCATACAGATTTCAAGTGTGAGCATCAATAAACTCAATAAAATATCACCTGCATACTGCATCATGTGCTTACCACCCAAAGTCAAGTCTCTCTGTCCCTTTTTATCCCCCTTTGTGCAAGTCTACCACCCCAACCCCCTTTCCCTCTGGCTTTAACTATATTGCTGGTTGTAGAATCTTATATTTTACTTTTAAAAAACTCAATAAACTTTATTTTTTAGAGAAGTTTTAGATTTACAGCAAAACTGAGAAAAAGTACACAGAGTTCCCGTATAACAACTGGCCCTACACATGTTCAACCTCTCCCACTATCAACATTATTCACCAGAGTGGGGCATTTGTTACATGTGATGAGCCTTCATTGACACATCATTATCACCCAAAGACCACAGTTTACATTAGGGTTCATTTTTGGTGTTGTACATTCTATGGATTTGGGCAAATGTATAATGACATGTATTCACCATTTTAGTACAATATAGAATAGTTTTGTGGCCCTAAAAATCCTCTGTGCTTTACCTATTCATCTCTCCCTGCCTCTTATCCCTTGGCAACCATTGGTCTTTTAACTATCTCCATAGTTTTGCCTTTACCAGAAGTCATATATTTGGAATCCTACAGTATGTAGCCTTTTCAGGTTGGCTTCTTTCACTTAGTAACATGCATTAAATTTCCTTCATGTCTTTCCATGGCTTGGTAGCTCATTTCTTCTTTAGCACTGAATATTATTCCACTGTCTAGACTTACCACAGTTCATCCATCACCTATTGAAGGACATTTTGGTTGCTTCCAGGTTTTGGCAATTATGAATAAAGCTACCATAAACATCTGTGGGCAGGTTTTTGTGTGGCTATCAATTTCCAGTGTATTTGGGTAAATACCGAGGAGCAAGATTGCTGGATCATATGATAACTGCATTTTTAGTTTTTTAATAGTTCTATTGAGTCTGAGTTTTGGTGGATTGTGTCTTTCAAGGAATTGGCCCATTTTATCTAGGTTATTATATTTGTGGGCATAAAGTTGTCCATAGTATTGAGTTGGTCAAAAAGTCCATGTTTTTTCTGTAAAATAAAAGACACAATATTTATTTTCACCAAGAACTTTATTGTTTTGTATATTTGGAATATATTGGCTATCTCCCACATGATATTTGTTTTCAATTAATGTCATATTTTGATCACTGTCAATTTCAACTGGTCTACCCGACCATGCAGCATCATCCAATGAGAAATCTCTAGCATGAAACTTCACAAACCACTTTTGACATGTTAGATCAGTCACAGCACCTTTTCCATACACTGCACAATTTTGTTTCACATTTTAATTGTGTTTTACCTTTCTTGAAATAATAAGGCATAATATGCCAAAAATGTGCTTATTTTCTTCCATCTTCAATATTAAAATGGTTACACAAAAATTCACCAATTTTGATTTTTTAAAGAAATGCTGATATGACAGCTGTCACAAACCCATCTAACAAAATTGTTTTGAATGACATTAAAGACAACTAAGCACTATTAGAGCCATCTTATGGAAAAGACCAAATAAGCTTTTTGGCCAACCCAATTATTTCTTTATTTTCCTTTTGATATTCATGAGGTCTTTATTGTTGCTCCCCCTTCATTTCTGATACTGGTAACTTGTGTCTACTTTTATTTTTTCTTAGTTAGCCTGGCTAGAGACTTACCAAATTTATTAATTCTTTTAAAGAAATAACCTGTGGTTTTGTTGCCTTTCCTCTATTGATTTCTTGTTTTCAATTTCATTGATTTCTGCTTGAATTTTTATTATTTATTTTACTCTTTTTATTTTGTATTTTAATTTGCCCTTCTTTTTCTAGTTTCCTAAAATGTAAGCTTAGATGATTGTACTAGATCTTTTTTTTAAATATATGCATTCAACGCTATAGATTTCCCTCTAAGCACTGTTTTTGTTGCATCCCAGAAATTTTGATAAGCTCTATTTCCATTTTTATTTAGTTCAAAATATTTTTAAATTTCTCTTGAGATTTCTTCTTTAACTCACGTATTAATTAGAAGTGTATTGTTAATCTCCAAGTATTTTGGAGTTTTCCAGCTTTTTGTTATTGATTTCTACTTTGATTCCATTGTGGTCTGACAACACACATTGTATTATTTCTATTATTTTAAATTTAATAAGGTATATTTTATGGCACAGAATGTGGTCTATCATGGTGAATGCTTCACGTGACTTTCAGAAGAATGTGCATTCTGCTATAGTTGGATGGCCTTGCCTATAGATGCCAATTAAATTTGGTTGATTGATAATGCTGTTGAGTTCAACTATGTCCTTACTGATTTTCTGCCTGCTGAATCTGTCTGTTTCTGATACAGGGGTGCTGAGGCTTTTACCTATAATAGTGGATTTACCTATTTTTCTTTTCACTTCTATCTGTTTCTGTCTCATGTACTTTGATGCTCTGTTGTTTGGCACATACCCATTATATCTTCTTGGAGTATTGACCCCTTAATCATTATTTAATGCCCTGGATAACATTCCTTTCTCTGAAGTCTGCTGTCTGAAATTAACTTAGCTAATTCTGCTTTCTTTTGATTAGTATTAGCATGGTATGCCTTTCCCCATTTTTTTACTTTTAATTGTATGTGCCATTATATTTAAGGTAAGTTTCTTCTAGATGACATGTAGTTAAGTCTCGTTTTCTGATACATTCTGACAATCTTTTTGAAAATTTTATTTTTCAATTAAAGTTTACATTTCATTTTATTTTGTATTAGTTTCAGGTATACAGTATAGTGGTTAGATAATCCTATAATTTACAAAGTGTTCCCTGTGATATTTCCAGTACCCACCTGGCACCTTACATATTTATTACAATGTTATTGACTATATTCCCTATAGATGGACCTAGAGGATATTATGCTAAGTGAAATAAGTCAGTTAGAGAAAGACAAATACCATATGATCTCACTTATATGTAGAATCTAAAGAACAAAATAAATGAACAAACTCATAGACACAGAGAACAGACTGATGGTTGCCAGTGGAGAGGGGATCGAAGGACTGGGTGAAAAAAGTGAAAGGATTAAGAAGTACAGATTGGTAGTGACACAATAGTCACTCTGGCAATCTTTGTCTTTTAATTGGTGCATTTAGACAACTGATGTTTAGAGTGATTATTGTTATAGTCAATTTGCTGTCTCTCATATGTGTTACTGTTTTCTATTTGCTGCCCTTATTTTCATCCCCTAAACTTTTTTTGTTTTGTTTTAACTGAACATTTTATATGGTTCCATTTTCTCTCATTTTCTCAGCATATCAATTATCTTCTTATTTTATTTTTTAATAGTTGCTCTAGAGTTTGCAATATACACTTATAGGAAATCCAGGTACACTTTCAAATATACAGCCCCAGATAGAGCCACAGGTGTTTATAGAAGCATTCTTCCATGTAGAGGTGAAGACCTAGAAGATGTGGTCAGGGACCTAGCAGCATCTGCTAAAAGAATCATGTTGGGTTTACAGTGAGGGCACACAGAGAAGATTAGCCATTGCTAGCTTGGCTGATCAACAAAGACTTCATAGAGAAGAGCTTTCCAGGCCAGTACAAAGGCATGGAGTGTTTTGGAGATTTCAGTGAGTTCAGCATAGCTGTTCCACTGTGGTCAGGGAGAGAGTGTCCAGCACAGGAAAGGACAGTGCTAGCAACAGGCCTGTTCACCAAGCTACACTCCAGACTACTGGAGATGCAGAGAAAGCCACTGAAGGAATTTAAGAAGGCTTGTGTCCCATCCATATTTGCATTTTAGAAAGATCAGTCTGGCTATGATAGGCAGAACAGGTGGCTGTTCCTTCCTATTTGTTTCTGGGGAACTTTATATCTATTTCCCATCACTGTGAGCATCACCTCAGCATTGGCAATTCATTTCCATCCAGTTCCCAGTTTTCTCAATACTCCCAGAATCAACGTCATTATGTCCCCCCAGAGATGGGTGGTGTCCCCTTTTCAGGTACCTGGGTTCCAACCTCCTAGGGGCTCTTCTCCAGGCTTCTAGTTTTTTTATCTTTTATTTTTTGCAATATAATTTATTAATTTTTCAATTACAGTTTACTCTCAATATTATTTTGCATTAGTTTCCATTTCCCTTTCTTCCCCCATCTCCTGAGGGTGGTCACTGCAGCTCCTATCTTTGTGTTATCTCAATGCCCTCTGTCTGCCTTTTGAGTCCTCTAATACCTGCTTCAGCAATTTCATCTCTAATCCCTAGTTTACCTCTGCTGAATTCACTGTGGTGCTTTGTCTTTCTGCCTGAACTGTGACTGATGTAGGGAGTCACAGACAATGTAGTATTTGGGGAGAGGACTTAGCTCAGACACCAAGAGTTTACAGTCAACAAACTTGTTTAGTTGTCCTCAAAGCTCTCAACAGCTAGAATGTAGGCATGCAGAAGACAGATAGTTAGGATCAGAGCTTGGGAGTTTGAAGAGGAAAATGTTCAAGAGGTCAATAAGCATTAGAGGCAGGTACATTAGATCACAACAGCAGCAGCAGCAGAAACAATAATAATAGATACGTTTATAATTTCATGTTTACTGTGGGCCAGGCAGTTTTAAATGCTTTATATATACTCTTAATTAATTGAATCATCACAACAACCCTAGGAGATTGGTATGTACTATTAATCTTCATTAGCCAAGGCACCAAGAGGCTACGTAATGTGCCTGAGGTCAAGTAGCTAGTAAGGGGCAAAGTTGATATTTGATCTTGGGCAGTCTGCCCCTATAGTTGGGACTCATCATCATTACAAGGGTGATTTTCCTACCTTCTTGTTCTGTGACTCCACAGAAATAGGACATAAGGTCTCCATGACAATCCACTGCTTAGCTGTAAGGTTTTAGTGATGATGACACAGTTCCATGAAGCCCTCACAGAAAGTCAGAGAGAGCTGGACTTAATCTATGAGATGAGACTGAAGAGAAAGCCAGAAGAGAAGGTCTGGACTACTGGGAGCATGCAGTTCCCCTTCTTCAAAAGCAGATGAAATGAGACAGAGGAGTTGGGAGTTTATCATTCTCTGAAAGTCTAATTAGGTCATTGGTGAGAACAGAATATTAAAAATAAATCCCATCAGCTAAAGACCTGTGGGATTTAATTCCCTCATTCTTGCTTCATAGTCTTAGAATAAATGAAGTCTTCTCTTGGTTACAAAAATGATGTTAAAAAATGATTGATGGTCCTAATGAGGAAAGAGAACAGCTGCCTGAATAGCAGATATAACTTTTATAATAATTTCCTCTTCATTGCTTTTCTCCCTAATAACCCAGCACTGATGATAGTATTTAAGAAGGAGGATGTGTGTGATGGGCAGAGGCCTAGAATGATCAGAAGGTTTAGACAAAGAGGAAATGGTTGGCCCAAGTCCCTTGTGATCATCTGCCTTTCTAACAAGCCCAAAGTTATGGTCGTTCTTTAGGCTGAAGATGACATAACCAGAGTTTGTGGCAACACAAATTCCCAAGATCGAGGGCCAGACCTGGTTGAAAAAATATACCTACCTACAGATACCACATGCACTTAAATATGCTGTAGCTTCACTAAGGCCCCAGGGTAAACTGTCATTTAGAGAAAAACATCCCTACCATGGGACAATTAGCAGAAACTCTGCAAAGAAACAGAAATATGATAACATAGGCAGCAGAGCATTGTGGTTAGGAGCAAGGACTCTGGTGGCAAACTGCATGCAAATCCTGATTTTACCACTTACCAGCTTTGTGACCATGGGCAAGTTTCTTAACCTCTCTGTGCCTCACTTTCTAACTACTACCTTGAGCAACATTCTTAACCTTTTTGTGCCTCAGTTTCCTAATCTATAAAATCAGGGTGATAATAAAATTTATTTCATGGCGTTATTGAGGCGTTATTTATTTATTTATATATGAATAAGTAAATGCTTGTAAAGCACTCAGAACAGTGACTTAGATGCAGCAAGTCTGCTTATGTTTCCTCAGTAATATAAATGGCCTGCCATTGACAAAACTGTGAATCAGCCAAGTTTTTTCTGCCTGATGCAAAAGTGTAATTAAGCAAAGTTACTTTTCTATGTCCTCCAGGTTCTAGGACCTCTTTCTTTGTCCCTTTACCTGAGTGGCATGGGTCCCCACCCCATTGTCCTCTTACTCTACACAAGTATTCCATACAAGTCTCAAGAGGGGCTAAAAACTCTAATTCATTTTGAAATGCTAGTGGCTGATAAGCTTCATCTCATTACCCCTCTTGGACTTAAATCAATAGGTTCATGTGGCATTTCAGGTCCTGGCCAAAAGTGATGGGCTTCTTGGTACCACTTGGTGCCCATTTTGAAAACCAGTTTTGTGTGGACCCTTCTGGTGCCCCTTACCATAGCTCAAAAATCTTGAGCTTACAGTTCCCCCAGCTGGGACCCTGAACCTACACCACCACATCTTATTCAAACACTCCTGAAATTGTACTTGCAAAGCAGTCATCTGTTCAGCCTATGGGCATAGTCATTGTTAGCTCTGGACAACTTAGACCAGACCTGCTTGGTAATACTCTTGTCCACATATCAGAGGAGCTGTCCCAAATTTTGGTTTGTTTTGGTTCACGTAAGTATAATTATCCCTAATATTAAAGAGCAAAATTTCTTTAGGTTTTCAAAGCATTTATTTTCATTTCTTTTAGCCTCATGATAGCTCCATTTTGCAAGTGGGAATAATCAGGTTTGGTTGCACATACTAGGAAACCTATCTTACAGTGGCTTAAATATTGGAAGTTAATTTCCCCAAATAAATGTATAGCCCAATGGCAGGGCTGTGATCAGCTCTGGTTCTATCAAGACTATGACTGATTCTTCTTGAAAATCTCTCAGATCTTCTCCTCAATGGGATGACTTGACTTCAGGCTGTACAAGGTGCTGCAGCACACCCAGGGCTCAGATCTACATCCTAAAACACCTGAGAAAGACAGGAACCATCTCTTCTGGTGACTCTTTTAAGAAGCACCCCCAAAGTGTCCTTTTGGGTCTCATTAGTCTGAATTTGGTCATATGCCAACCCCTGAAGAATCTTCAAGGCTGAGAGAATGCCATGTGCCAACCAGCTTAGGCCTGAGATTCTGAGGCAATCACTGTCAAAGGGGCCAGTCCTGAAAAAAATCCAGCTATTTTTAATATAACAAGAATGGTTTGTGCCAACACCAATGTAACCTGGAAGCCAAGGAGAGTGGACTGGAACATGCATGTGTGAACAATGACAACATC
Organism: Carollia perspicillata; assembly: GCA_004027735.1. Lineage (NCBI taxonomy): Eukaryota > Metazoa > Chordata > Mammalia > Chiroptera > Phyllostomidae > Carollia > Carollia perspicillata. The sequence continues at coordinate 12,732 of PVKM010013822.1, read as the reverse complement.
ACAGTACTAGTCAGTGGGGGTGGTAGATGCCACTGAGTGGACAGGTGTACTGTGTGGCCATGGCATTTAAAATGACTGAGTAGAGCAATGAATCTGCATCAAATTTTGTGTTAAGCTTGAACATTCCTCCACGGAAACTATTCAGATGATTCAAAAGGCTGCAGCTATGGGCAACTGGTGACTGTCAGCTTCATCAGGAAAACGTGCCCACTCATGCATCATGTCTTGTGCAGAGATTTCTTTGGAAACATCATATCACCCAGGTGACTCAGCCCCCTACAGCTGAGATTTGGTGCTCTGTGACTTCTGGCTTTTCCCAAAACTGAAATCACCTTTGAAAGGGAAGAAATTTCAGACTGTTGATGAGATTCAGGAAAATATGATGGGGTCTCTGATGGTGATTGGGAGAACTGTGTGAGGTCCCAAGGTGCCTAGTTTGAAGGGGGTTGAGGTGTCATTGTCCTATGTAAAATGTTTCTTGTATCTTCTTCAATAAATGTCTCTGTTTTTTCATATACATGGCTGGACATCTTTTGGACAGACCTTGTAATTACATTAAGCCCAATTAGTCTATTAGTGGTATTGGAGATGGGTCAGCTTCTTTTCACAGTAGGGACTGAGGAGGAAGACAGCTAAACATAAGTCTCTGGTATGGTCAGGAAGTAGGCATTGCCAGGATGCTGGATAGGTAACTGGACAATCCATGCAAGCCTACACTGATTCTTGCCTCCTGGTATTCATAGCTCTCCCACTCCCACATTGAATAGGGCCAACCTATATCACCAATAGGATATTGTGGAAGTGACAGTGGCATCCTAAAATGCATTGGGGCCTCTGCTTGGAATCACTCCCTCAGTGGGAAATGAGCCACAACACCTTGAGGACACCTCTGTAGCTCTGTGCAGGGGCTCACAGAGAGAGAGAAAAAAAAAAACAGGCCTACAGGCAACAGCCTGCACCACTTAGCTGGCCATGAGTGTGATCCATCTTAGAAATGAATCCTGATTCAGTCCTGGTCAAGCCAACCTCTTTAATGCAGCCTCATGAAAGACCGTGAGCTAGAATCACCCAGCCAAGCTGCTCCCAAATTTCTGACCTTTAGAAAACCAGGAGAAATAATAAATGATTCTTATTTTAAGGCACTAAACTTTACAGTGTTTCATTACACAGCATCATACCACTGGAATAGTGACCTTCAATGGACACTACACTGATTTTTCTTTAGAACCAAAGGGCTTCCCTCCTGCCTTTCCTTTTCTTTGTAAATAATTCAAAGTTAAATGAGTGCTTTCTAAAGAATTCCCTACCTTTACCTGCCTTGCTTCCACTACTTCATTGAGTATGCAGCAAGTAACCAAAAATGGTTTCTGAGGAATTTCACCTGAGATCTTCAAAAATTCAGAACTTTAACCTCGTACCACAAACAAGACTGGTGTGGAAAGCACTGAACTTGGAGGTTGCCTGACATAGGGACAGTCTTTAATGCAGATAGGCTTTACCAAGTCAGAAAAAAGACGTTCAGCTTTACAAATAATCAAGATAGAATTGCCTTGTGGAGATATAGCAAAGCTAACAAGGATTATAACATTTCGTTTACTTTTTTCCTGATTATAAAGGTAAAAATATTTTACTATAGAAAATATGGGGATAAACACTGAAAAGAATAAAGAAGAAATTAGAAATCACTCAGAATTTCACTACAGGTACTATTAATCTTTCTTCACTATTTTCCCCATGCATTTCACTATAAAATTGTGATATGAAACATACAGTTTTATACCCTATTTTTTCCATTATATTCTGAGCATTTTCTCATGTGGTTAAATAAAAAGCATGTTCTTTCATGGATGTTTATGATTTTATGAAATAAATGTGCCATCATTTATTTAGACATTCCTCCAGGTTATTTCCAATTTTTTTCTATTATATACAAGGCTGGGGGGCAGTCCTTGTACATTCATCATTACCTACTTTTAGGATTTGTATCTCCTTAGTATAATTCCTAGAAGTACAATTATTGGGTCAAGTTTATGGTGATTTTCTAAAGCCATTGATCTGTGTTGCCAAGTTGCCGTTCAGGAAGTCAAACACTAATTTATAGTGTTTGAAGGAGACTATGAGACTCTTCATATCACTGCACAGTTATCTAAGCAGTGTAATACAATGTCTAGATTATAATTTCCAAATGGTGAATTTGAAAGGTGAAAATAGGATCTTATTTTGCACTCATTTATTAGTTAGAATTTTAACATTCTCTCACACATTTATTAGCCATATATGTTTTTTGTGAACTGTTTACCACAACCATCATCTATTTTTCCATTAGAATTTCATCTTTGAAAGGAAACTGATTTTAAAAATATCTAGCTCAATAATATTAAATATAGTGCAGACATTTTCCTTGTTTGCTCAGTTGCTTTTTAATTTTATTTATGGTGTTTAGATGATCATATTGATTTCTTTCTCTGCTTTTGTATTTTGAAAGTTTATTATCATGTCAATATTATTTAAGCATTTGTTTTTAAATGTGTGTTTCTCTTTCTCTTTTAATCATTAACCCATCAATAATTTATGTTGTGGTATGGTGTGAGGTAAGAATCTAACTTTTGGGCTATTTCTTTTTCTGAGTTTGTCAACCAGTTGACCTGGGAGAGTTTGATAACCCATTGCTTCACCACTGATTACTATGGTAACCTTTGTTACATGCCAGATTCTTATGTATACATGCCTAGCATGGTTGATTATAGCTTTAAGCAGGGTACATTTACACACAGGTAAGGTCTCACTTCTTTTAATATTCAAAGTATTAACAAAGACTGATCAGACTCTACTGGAATCCATGTTCTCAGCAAGTTCATTCTCTGTGTGGAGAGGCTAGACTAAGCTCCTGGGCTTCCGGGGCTATTTAGTTTGGGGGTGTTACAAGAGAAAGGTACTGTGCATCTCACTAAACTGGGACAATGGGAGTAGGATAAGGAAGAATGATGTACAATAGTCATTATTTCAAGATAACAAAGTCTCATTCAAAAACTTTAAGGGAAATGAAGTCTTCATAACAATCCTTGTGACAGAATCTGCAGTGTCTGCTGAAAACTTGAAGAAGGCAATTCAAGAGACATGTTACCTCAGTAGTAAGTGTTTAATGTTGGTGATTCAGGATTCTTTAGGAAGTAAGCACCTTTTAAAACTTGTACTGTATTAGTTAGGGAGGTTCTAGCTACTATAATAAGTATGCTCCCAAATCTTACTGGTTGAACACAATAGATTTTATTTCTTGTTCTGGTAACAGTCCACAGAAGCTTCTGGTCAGCAGTAAGTGTTCTGTGCAGTCATTCAGGGACCCAGGCTCCTTCCACCTTGTGTCTCTGATGTCTCCTAGGGCATCAGATTCCACTGCTTAATCTTTTGCATCTGGCTAGCAGCCAAGGGAAAGAAAAGAAGGTGAAGAAGGCATCCCTGTTTTGTAATCACCTGGACTCAAAAGGGGCACGCATCACTTCTGCAAAAATTAGCCAGATGGCTCCACCTAGATGCTGGCTGAGAACCCATTTCGTCACAACAATTTTATATCATGGAAAGAAATGCATTCATTTTATTATACAGTTAGCTGTCTCTAGCACATTTACTAAGAAAAATTTCAGATATGCAATTCATGGGGTTGATGAGGCATTGGTATAACAGAGTTTCTCAGTTTCAGTAGTATTGACATTTTGAATTGAATAGTTCTTTGTGGGGGAGGGATTTTCCTGTGCATTTAAAGATGTTTAGTAGTATCTCTGGTCTCTACTCACTAGATGTCAGTAGTATCCTCCTAGTTGTTACTATTTTCTGTTCATTGCCTTGTTTTTTCTTTGCTTGGTCTTCCACTTTGTTTTGTCTTCTCTGGTTTTAACCGAACATTCTATAAGATTTTATTTTCTCTCCTATCTCAGCATATTATACTTGCCAATTATAATTCTTATTCTAACTTTTATTTGGTGATTGCTTTAGAGTTTTTATTGTTGTTCAATTACAGATGTCCCCATTTCCCCCCCCCCATTACTCTCCCGTGTCCTACCCACCCCCACCTCCCACTTTCAATCCTCCTAACCCCCATTGTCTTTGTCCATGGGTCCTTTATTCATGCTCTGTGATGACCCTTCCCCCTCCCCTCTGATCTAGAGTTTTTAATATATATTTACAACTATTCCAAGTCCACTTTAAAATCACATTCTACTCCTTCATGGGTAGTGGAGGTAACCTTATAACAGAGTATTCCTAATTCCTCCATCCAATCCCTTACAACATTGCTGTCATTCAATTCTTTTTACCCATAAGCTGTATTTGCTGAATACATTACTGCTATTGTTATTTTGAACAGGCTGTTATCTGTTAGGTCAATTAACAATTAGAAAAATAAAATATTTTATTTTGCCTTTACTTATTTCTTCCTGGCACTCTTCCTTTCTTTGTGTAGTTCTGATTTTCTGACCTATATCATTTTCCTTCTTATTGAAGAACTTCTTCTAACATATCTTGCAATACAGGGGTATTAGCAAAAGATTCCCTCAATTTCTGTTCACCTTAGAAACTCCTTATTTCTCCTTCACCTTTGAAGGACAGTTTTATTCATTAAAGAATTGTAGGTTAGCCCTGGCTGCTGTGGCTCAGTGGACTGAGCACCAGCCTGTGAACAAAAGGGTTTCTGGTTCGATCCCCAGTCAGGGCACATGCCTGGGTTGTGGGCCAGGTCCCTAGTGTGGGGAGCATGAGAGGCAACCACACATTGATGTTTCTCTCCCTCTCTTTCTCCCTCCCTTCCCCTCTGTCTAAAGATAAATACATAGAATCTTTATAAAAACTTAAAAAAAAAGAATTATAGGTTAGAGTCATGGACCTGGCACTTACTGCTGCTTGAACATAAATCCTGGCCTCTCACCTTCCTCCCTGAACAACATGAGCTTCAGCACACACTCCAGGTTCTCCACAAACTATGGGACTCTGGGCTCTGTGCAGTTGCCCAGCCACCAGGCCTGACTGGCCAGCAGTGTTCCAGCATCTATGTGGGTACCAGGAGCTCTGGCTGCTGATTTCTGTGTCTCACTCCACCAGCATGTGCAGCAGCTGGTGGTCCAGGGACCTCGCTGTGGGGATGGCTGGGAGTCTGGAAGGCACAGGGGGCATTCAGAGTGAGGAGACTATGCAACACCTGAATGACCCCCTGGCCTCCTACCTGGAGAAGGTGAGAAGCCTGAAGGCTGATTAATTGGAGACCGAAGAGCAAAATCTGGGAACACCTGGAGGAGAAACAGCCCCAGGTTAGAAACTGGGGGCATTGTTTCAAGACCATTGAGAACCTGAGGGCTCATATCTTTGCAAGTTCTGTGGTCAGTGTCCACATTGTTCTGCAGATTGGCAATGCCCTTCTTGCTGCTAATGACTGCAGAGTCAAGTATAAGATGGAACTGGCCAGGTGCCAGTCTGTGGAGAGTGACATCAGTGGGCTCTGAAAGGTCATTGATGATACTAAAATCATTTGGCTGCAGCTGGAGACAGAGATTGAGGCTCTCAAGGAGGAATAGCTCCTCATGAAGAAAAATCACAAGAAGGAAGTAAGTGATCTAGAAAATCAGATTGCCAATTCTGGGTTGACCATGGAGTTGGATTGTCCAAATCTCAGGACCTCAGCAAAATCATGGTGAGAATCTGGGTCCAGTATGACAAGCTGGCTCAAAGAACAGAGAGGATCTAGACAAGTACCGGTCCCAAGAGACTGAGGAGAGTACCACAGTGGTCACCTCGAAGACCACTGATATAGGAGCTGCTGAGATGACACTCACAGAGCTGAGATATATGGTCAGTCCTTGGAGATTGACCAGACTCAGTGAGGAATCTGAAGGCCAGTTTGGAGAACAGCCTGAAGGAGGTAGAGATGCACTATGGCATGCAGATGGAACAACTCAATGGGGTCTTGCTTTACCTGGAGTCAGAGCTGGTCCAGACCCAAGCAGAGAGGCAGCACCAGGCCTGAGAGTGTAAGGCCCTGATGAATATCAAGGTCAAGCTGGAGGCTGAGATTACCATCTACTGTAGCCTATTGGAAGAAGGGGAAGACTTTAATCTTGTTGACACCCTGGACAAGAGCCACTCCTTACAAACCATCCAAAAGACCATGACCTGCAGGACTGTGGATGATAATGTGGTGTCTGAGGTCAGCGACACCAAAATCCTGAGGTGTGAGCAGAAGTGAGGAACCCCTTGAGGATCAGGAAGCCAATAAAACACTGAACAAAAAAAGGATTGTAAGTTAGTGGGTTTTTTTCTTTCAATACTTTAAATATTTCACTTCATTCTCTTCTTGCTTGCATGATTTCTGAATAAAAGTCTGATGTAATTCTTACCTTTGCTTTTCTGTAAGATGTTTTCTTTGTCTTCTTTCAATATTTTCTCTATGTCTTTTATTTTCTGCATTGTAAATATGATATGCTTAGGTATAGGTTTTTAAATATTTACTGTGCTCGGTTTTCTCTGAGCTTCCTGGGTTTGTGGTTTGGTGTCTGTCATTAATTTTGAAACATTTTCAGGCATTATTACTTCAACTATTTCTTCTGTTTCATCCTTTCTTTTTTTCTCCTTTTTGCATTTCCATTATGTATATGTGACACTTTTGTAATTGTCCCACAGTTCTTGGATAATCTGTTCTATCTTTTCACTCTATTTTCTCTTTGTATTTTAGTTTTAGAAGTTTCTGTTGACATATCTTCAGTCTCCTTGATTTCTACCTTGACCATGTCTAATCTGTTGCTGAACTCATTAGAGGCCTTTTTAAAATTTACTATTTATTTATTCATTTTGTTGTTTTATAATTTAAAAAATTAATTGAATTTATTGGGGTGACACTGGTTAATAAAATTACATAGGTTTCAGGTGGACAGTTCTATAACACATCATCTGTATATTGTACTGTGTGTTCACCACCCAACATCAAGTCTTCTTCTGTCACAAGTTTTCCCCTCTTTACCTTCTTCTACCTGCCCCCACCCCCTTTCGCTCTGGTAATCGCCATACTGTTGTCTGTGTCTATGAGTCTTTTTTTTTTTGCCTACTCACTTCACCTTTTCACCCAGCCCCCAACACCCCTCCCCTCTCACAACTGTCAGTCTGTTCCATGTATCCATGCCTTTGTTTCTATTTTGTTTGTTAGTTTATTTTGTTCATTAGATTTCACATGTAAATGAAATCATATGATACTTGTCTTTCTCTTACTGGGTTATTTTACTTAGTATAATATTCTCCAGGTCCATCTATGCTGTTATAAAAGGTAATATTTTCAAAGGCATTCTTTATTTCTGTTACAGTGTTTTTGATTTCCAGCAGTTTTTGATTCATAAAATTTCCATCTTTCTGCTTATATTATGTTGTCTACTTTTTCCATTAGAGCCCTTGGTATGCCTTGCAATTTTTTTTGTAGAAATCCAGACTTGATGTAATGAGTAAAGGAACTGAGGTAAATAGGTCTTCAGTGTGAAGTTTTATTTTTTATCTGGTGAGGAGTCAGGTTGTATTTATTGTTTGCTGTGGCCTTAGGTGTCAAAGGCTAAATTTTTTTCTAGTTTCCTTATTTTTGTATCCCTTATTGTCTTTGGGTTTCTCTAGAGGCATCTTCTTAGATAAGTTGGAGATGAGTAGTTCTTTCAATTGTGTGCCTCTGTTTTTGTACAGGAGCCCTATTGATGTGGTGGCAAGGTGTGGGGAGATGGGATGGATTCTATAACCCTATGATTAGGTCAATCTTTTAGTGACTCCATGCTCCTGGGCTGTGATCTCCACAAGTGCTTTTCTTTCTCCCCACCCTACCTTAAGTAAGATAGGAAGGGTAGAGGGGGCTGAATTGGGTGTTTCCACTATCCCACATTAGTTAAGTTCTAGTAAAACCCCAGCTGATAAGGCCCTGGCAAAATACTTTTTTTTTTTTGAGGGTAGACCTTGTTAAGAAGAACAGAATGCCCTGTACATATTTTAGAATGGCCACTTTTCCTCTTCCCATTCTTGAAACATGAGATTTTCTCCCAGTCTTAACTGTAAGCACTTAGAGGTAAAACTCACAGAAGTGTGGTCCTCACTTGGGCATTTTAAATTCACAAGCTTGTTCATATTGAGTCCCCAGCATTTTATCAATTAAAATCTAGGTTTTCCTACCCTGGTACTGGTTTCAGTGGTGGTTTCTGCTCCTGAGGGTAAGCTGTAATTGTTTGTGTCTGTCTGTCTCTTCAAATTTTGGAGCAGTAATTTTTCCTGTGACTTCAATACTCTGATGGATCTGAGTAGAGTTGTTAATTTTCAGTTATTCCAGCATCTTCCTTATTGTGAAGATTGTATTAATGCCTTTCAAACTCCTTACATGTCAGTACAGAAACCAGAAGTTTGATATCCCCTCCAGTTATGATAACCAAAATTTCTCCAGACATTGCCAAATGAATTTTAGAGAGGAGTCAAAATCACCCCTAGTTGTGAATACTTGCTGTTATACTATGTAGAATACTACATCTAATGATATTTAATAGTATATAATTATGTATTCAATAGAAATAGAATTAGGTGAATGAGACTTCTTGGAGATTTTGGTGGAAGAGAATACTGTGGTTTCTGTTGGTGCATGCCATGGGGGCTATAGCAGAGATTGGCTAGATGTTCATCAAACCCATTTTTTCTACCCAGACACTGAGTTAACTATATTTCTTAGCTCCATTGCATCTAGGCGAGGCTATATAACCAGTTCCGGCTAACTTAAATGGTTGGAAGTGATGTCCCTCACTTCTAAGCCTGGCCCCTAAACCATCCCATGTGATTCTCTGTATTGTTCACTTTATTCATGAACCAGAGAAATTCAGAGACTCCAGCAGAGGATGCCAAGCATATATGGGATGACAGGCTTATAAGGTAGAAGGAGCCTGGGCTCTTGAATCACTGCTTGAGATAAAGCCACCTGGAAGAGCCTCTCAACTAGAATACCCACAATGGATTTTGTGTGAATGAGAAATAATCTCTATTAGAATTTGATGTTAATTCATTAATGCAGAATAGCATAGCTTAACCTGACTAAATCAAGGTTTCAGAACATTTGATATAAAAGAACATGGTGACTCCAGAAGTTTGAAAGACTTGAGAAAATGTGGGGTCAGGCATTAGTGTTTATGTGTATCAGTTAAGAAAATGCATTTATTCCCATTACTTTGAAATTATGTATTATAAGCAATTATCATTTCAAAAAACTGTATCAGCAAAATGGCAAAGTCCTTCAACAGTCCCCAGTTCTGCATAGTCTCCATGAGGCTTGACTATCTCAAGTAGACACCTAAGATTCAAGGTAGTTATGAGTTAGGGCACAACATACATACCCAGAATATTATTTTAATAATGCTGACCAGTACATTCTTTCCCAAGGCAGGAGCTAGAAGAAATTTCCCATCTTGGTTACTTTTCATAGAACTTGAAGAATGAGATTAAGGGACTCATTCAGCCATTTGCAGATAGTAAACCAAGTAAAACTGAATGTCAGATTTTAGAGGGAGGCCAAACATCCAGATGTTTAATCCTTCCCCTTAATTAGAATAAAAGTCCTGAGGAATGTGACGGGTCAGAGGTTGCTGAGTTAAATTAATCCATGGTTTTTGTTAAACTACTTAAGACAATTTGAAATTGCTGCCTCTAAAAGTGCGAACTACAGTCTGTTCCAAGGGGCAACTGTAATAGAATAACAATAAAAAATGATAAAAAATGTGAACTGCATTGCACTATTTACATATTTTATGTGGGAAGTGGCAGGTTTTAATTTTAACTGCATACCACCTTCTCAATTGTTCCCTGAACAGAGTAGAAACTTAGAGAAAATTACATAGAGAAAAAAATGATAATAAAACTGAGGACTGAAATGAGTTTAAAGTTCAAACAAAGTGCACTCCATAGCTGGTACATTCTACAACCCATGCACATTTTATCAGGAAAACTGTATGGTCTTCTATAGTGTTTTTGACTGTCTGAATAGACTCAAGGCAAGGAAAATTCATTCTAGAAGAAAAAATGGGTAGACTCGTGATATGCACACAGAAGTAGCTCTTGGGCTTTAAGATTTCTTTCCATCTGATAGAAAATTCTTTGAGAAAATAAGATGGGTTTTATGCTTTGGCTGTTCTTGGTTTTGTGCTTTGGAGTAGAACCTACCTTCTATTTAAATCATGTAAAGGAATGGTAAATGACAAATATATTTAAGTCTTCACATACACACGTCTGAAAGGATAGATATCCTTTGTCCTTTTTATTGGTCAAATTGCTCTGTGTGCAGCTTCATGAATTGAGGTGCATGACTTCGAGTTGAGGATATAGTTGTGGAAAACCTATCTCATCACTTTAGAGAACACTGTTTAAGGTGACATTTGTAGAAATATTCCTTCTGCTTCCATTAGACTCTTTGCTCTCTATCTCCAGATACTGTATTAGTCAAGATACAATGGGCTCTACTGCAGTAGCAGAACTGCTCTTCTGGGCAGGGTACAAACTATGCTTATTTTTCCCAAGAGGTTTTTCCCTCAACCAAGCCTGTTTTCACTTTCAAAATGATGCCCTCTCTCCCATTGTGGGCTTCAAGGCCTTATTTTGGACAGTAAAATCTGAACATCCTCTTTTTTCATTTTACCTTCAATAATGCTCAAGGCAATGTAAATGCCCCTGACTGTGCAGACAAGAGTCATCTACCAGAAAGTGCAGAAAAGAAAAACCCCAAGGTGAATATTTTCAGCAATTATTCCTATAGTATTCTGTCCCAATTCCTGGTGTTTACTTGTAATTTTGTGATGGGCTGTGGACTCCACACTACCCAGGCTCAAGTCTGTGCCCCCTGAGTATGTGAGCAGTATGTGAGCAGATGTGTGCAGGTCTGGAGAGTTTTCAAGACTCTCAGTAGGTGTTCCATTTCTGATCAAGGACTCATTCACAAGAAGTTCAAATATGCTCTCAGAGGCAATAAGAGATACTATATTTCAAAGTTAAAATATATATATGACTGGCATATTAATGGTGGCATCATTTTGTTTAAAACTGTTGGGATGTATTGGGTTTTTTAAAATAATGTAAACATTTTGTATATAGAAAAGAAATGCTTATTAAATCTTCATATAGATCAGCTTGAAAATCACTGTTTTGTTAATTAGCTGATAAGGCACCATGTAAATTCCTGATGATGTGAACACACGATGGGGAAACTTTCATGGAGCAGGAAAGGACTAGCAAAGTGATCAGAAAGTTCTTCATTCTGGAAAGTTCCAGTTGTCTTTGGGGAAAAGGAAGATGATGGGAGTCATATCCTGTCAGAACGAGACAACCCATTTAATAAGCTAGTGACATTTTTCTCCTGAGAAAGTACAAAACTACTTCAGTAATCACAGTAATATGTTGACTAGCAATTGTTCTTAAGTCAACTTTCCCTTTACAAATGTTGCTTTGGCTGTGAGTGATGCACGAAGGTGTCCAGACTCCTTAGAGCCGTGTACTGGGGTTTGGTACAAGGAGAAGAAGAAACGAGGGGAGGCAGGAGGAAGGGGGAGAGAATGAAGGGGAGTGGGAGGAGGCAATAAGGAATAGGCCTTGAGGCATTGTGAGTGAGCTTCAGAGGGCCTGGACCCACACATAGCCACAGGACCTCAGCCACAGTGCCAGTGACTGAGATTAGGAAGGTCCAAGCTACAACCATGAACTTTTGTAACTCTAGGCCAGGGCTACCTTCTGGAGAGAAATCAGAGTGGTAGAGTATAGTTTTGAAGGTCAGGAAGCTAGAAGCCAGAGGCCACTCCCAAAGGGGAAGCCTCTTCACCTCAAGAGGAGAAAGGAAGAAAATGAGTACTAATCTGCCATAGAATTTTTGTCTCCCTAAAATTTGTGTGTTGAAATTATAACCCCCAGAATGTTAAGAGTGGAGTCCTCATGATGGAGTTAGTGCCCTTATAAAAGAGGCTGAAGAGAGCTCCCTTGCCCTTTTGTCATGCGAGGACACAATGAGAAGATGGTTGTGACCAGGATGCAGGTTCTGATCAGACATCGAATCTGTCAGAGCCTTGATCTTGGGCCTCCCAGCCTTTAGAACTGTGACAAATAAGTTTATGTTATTTATAAACCACTCAGTTTCTGGTATTTTGTACAGTACCCCAAACAAGATAAGATACCATCCTAGAGCTAAGAGTCTAGCTCTTTGTCTCTTGTCCCATCTATACCTTTGGTGCTAGAGGAAATAGTGTGGTGTGACATTGGGACACTGGGACATAGCCTTCCACCGACAGAAGTGGTATTAAATTTTCAACATCAAAGTTCTTCAGGGTTGATTACTAGAGTCCCTTTTCTGTCACTCAAATCTGTTGACAAGGCAGCTTAGCACCAAAATCCTCACAATAAACCCAAGGATACATATGATCCTCAGCAGCTGAGAGTTCCATCAACCAGCCATCTGATGAAGCTTCTGCTCACACAGCCCTCTCTGCACCTCCCCAGAGGGTCCAGCTTATTAAGCTGGCAGCCTGTTAGGTGTGAGTGGAGGCACCATTCTCAGCCTCCCGCTCCTCTGCTCCAAGAACTCCCCTCTGCAGAATGGGGCCCTGCATTGAAGAGTTTTAACAAATGCATGTTCATGAATGCAAATGCATGTTCATGAATGCAAATGCATCACAGGTGATGGGAAAAGGAGAATGATCAACAGTGGAGTGGCTG
>PVKM010013821.1:0-29855 GCA_004027735.1 Carollia perspicillata | reverse complement strand
CCCCCAGAGTATCGGTCAAACAGGAACTTTCATCCATCCCCAGAACCCTTTACCAATGTCTGGTGGGTACAAGAAGCTGGTTCCTTGCACCTAGGAGATCAACTTTATAATGCACTTTGTGCACAGAGCTTTTCAGAGACCTTCTTCTTGCTGAGCTTTTGTTTACCGGCCTGTTCCCCTTCCCTCACTCCGTTGCTGCCTAAGGACACATTCTCAATTAATCCTTTGAAAAGAATCCCCATCTCAGGCTTTGCTTTTAGATAAGCTAAGACAAAAATGTTCATTCAAATATGAAAATAAAATGAAATAAATATATAGGAAATGCTTTATTAACAAGAATTATGAAAGTTTAATATTAATATATGCAGAATTATTTAAAAAGTCAAATTCATTATTTTTATTCCTTTTCCCTCAATTACCAAAAAACTACCATCTTTCAGGTACTTAGTATACTTGTGTTGTGTCTTCTCTCACATGTCAAAACAAGGAAGTAGTGAATGCTTTTTTATACCTGGGTCACTCCGGTAATCCATCCAGGTGTTGTGGGTTAAGGTCGCAAGGTATTCAAGAGTAGGAAAGGGAAAAAATGGTCTCAGTCAGCTTGCCTCCATCACAGTGCTTTAGCCTGGGTAAATACATTGTGCTAATCTAGAAGCATTCAATGTTTGTTGCTCAAGTACCTCTTAAAATATTTTGATTATATTTCTTCAGGTTTTAGTTACAGTTTTATATTGAAGTTTTAATAGTTAAACATGATTTTAATTTCTAGCAAGTCGTATATTGCATTTGTGTGTTAAACATTTTTCATCTAATCATTAAAACATCAAATTTAACTTATTTAATTTAGTTAATATCTGCCAAAGAACTTAATTGCTAAATCCAGTTCTTAATTGTGAAACCAATGATCTAAAGTAGGCTTTTCTGTGAGAAAAAAATGACTTTCTTTTACACCCAAAACAAACATATAAATATATGTCCTGACTAGCATCTCACCTCTAAATCCAAAGATATATATTGTACATAATGCATGGTTTTTGAGAGATAAAGTCATAGGAGTCCAGTCATCAGTTTTTCAGCTGGGTAAGAAAGGAAACTGTCCTCTCCAATGTTTTTACTGATGCCTTTCTAGCTTTACTGTCTTGTGGCACTGCCTCACTGTCATTTCTCAAATTGTATCTTTGTTTGTTTGTGACCCCAGAGGATTTCACACCCTGGGATAATGAACCATATTGATTTCAGACAAGTAAGGGGAAGGCAAAAGGGTCTGTGAAGGGAGATAGGGGAAAAAAGAAGTGGCAGCTCACAGAACTTTCACTGACAACCAGTCTTAAGGAAGAGTGAGTATGAACTTGGAGGATCTGGAAGATTGTCCTCTGAAAAGTGTTCTTACTTGGGTAACCTTATATTTCTGGGGCTGTGCATGTCACCACCTTACCCTCTGGGTCATCCTTTGTTCAGCCAGACACCTGGAGGTAAGGGACCTCAACTGGTTTCTACCCAGGATTTCTCCCAGCTGAAAAATATTTGTTCCTCTTGGTTCCCCATTGTTTTTTTATTTCTCACGTACCTAAACTTCAGCCCATTTCAGGAGAAGGTGAGAATCAATGATAAAAATACAGTGGGTCTCACAGACCTCAAGGGACGTAATGCATTTGGGCATCGGCAACATAGTGGAATGAGAAAGTGGAATTTCAGTAGTGTTTCTTCACTAATTTCTGCTGTTCTCTGCATATCTGATTCATGATTCTTTCTTTAAGTAGAAACTCTTTCTTTACTTTCCTGATCTATAGAGCAAAATAATATGGCTGCTAAAAATGCCTTAGTATAAATATGACCCGTTTTCCAGACAAGACAATCCAATTCACCAGAGAAAGGGATCTCACAGGGGAAGATGGCATCAGGTTCCCAGTGCTGATATGTGGAACTAAGGTCCCATGATTCATGGACAATCATGGGGATGAGTCAGGTTTAAAATAGCGCTTCTGAACAGATGAAACATCCAGCAGAGAGAAAAAGAGAAAAAGAAAAAAGAAGAAAAAACATCCAACATACACCCATGCCTTGCAAGGCTGGACAGAGGAGCTGGCTACAAATACCCGGGATAGAACTCCATCCTGAGTCAAAGTAGTGCATCATCTGTCTTAGGAATATTTTCACATTCATCTATCCACAAAGGCATTATATGCTATATTCTGAGACTTAAGAATTTCATACAATAGAGGCACATTATTTGGAAATTAAAAATGGAGCAGGAGTGAGGCCATCTGCCCATGGAACCACATCATACTCCTAGGATGGTAAAGTCCATTGTGGAGATGGGAGAAGAAGACTAATTTAAAATTTAAAGTAATATGGGAAGAGATGTGATTTTTTAAAAAACTGCATACCTTCAATGAGGTGATCAGGTCATTTTCCATCATCCTTCTATTCTTCACCCTTGCCTGGTTTCCTTCCCTCACCTGTCACTTGCCTTACTTTCATATGGTTTTTCCTTGGAGCACTCTTTAATAAATCACTTTTATATGAATTTTTATTTCAGGGTCTACATTGGAGAATTCCAACCTTATATTCCTGAGTGTCCACTGGAATTACCTGGAAATAGTTTTATTTGGGCAAATAAAAATCCTTTGCCCCAGCCACAAGTGAATAAAGCAAAGTGTATGTTACCCTAGACAATTAAATTAGAAGCTTTATATTTTAATGAATGTATGATGTGTTCGTATGTGATGTGCTGTGTGTGTGTGTGTGTGTGTACAAACTTAAGGAACTGAGTCATACAGTGGTAGGCTGCTGAGCCTGACATCTGCGCAGCCAACTAGCTGGCTGGAACTCAGGCAGGAGCTGATGTGGCAGTCTGGAACCTAAATTTCTTCTCTAGGAAACCTCTGTTTTTGCTCTTAAGGCTTTCAACTGATTGCATGAGCCTCATTCACATTATCAAAGGTCATCTCCTTACTTAAAGTCAGTTGATTGTAGATGTTAACCACATCTACAAAATACCTTCAAAGCAACACTTAAACCAGCGATTTTCAACCTTTTTTTAATCTCATGGCCCACATAAACGAATTACTAAAATTCTGCAGCACACTCAAAAATATATTTTTGCCAATCTGAGAAAAAAATAGATATAATTTTGATTCATTCACACTGGATGGCTATAGTTGTGTTGGCTGTTGTATTCTTCTCATTTGACAATCTAAGGGAAAAAAGGTCAGTGCCCCTGACCTGAATAGTCAGGTACGGCATGTTTTAAAAATTCTTGTGGCTCATGTGTTGAAAATTGCTGACCTAGACTAGTGTTTGGTTAGAAAACTGGGTATTATAGCCTAGCCAGTTTGACACAAAAGACTGCTTATCACACTGTAGGCCTAATATAGTAAGAAGAAGATAAAAAAAGTTTTGCTGTGTCAAAATAATACCAAAACCTGGCCTTCACAGGAACTGCAGTATAATAACAAGTTTGCATATTATTAAACTAGTCATACTAAGTTGTTATAAAAGGCAGTGACTAACAATAATAAACCCCATGCTATATACTGTTTATATCTATATATAGATAAATTTCTATTTCCAGGTAATCTGCTTACATCTTTCAAGATTAAAAAGAATTTAGTGGTTCTAGTTGTGGCTAAGACACAGGAAGAGGGCATTTTTTTACCATCTAGTTTGTATAATATTAATAAATGCCAACTCTTGCCCAACATTGCCCATGTACAGAGGCACTAGCATGCTGAGAGTGAGGGAGCAACTAAACTTTGGCCTGAGAGGAAGTCAACAAGACCATAAGAAGTAGTAGAGAAAACAGGAATCCGTGTAGGACCACAGGGCCCCAGGGGAGCTGGAGTAATGTCCAAACCTGTCCAACCGGAATATGTCTAATTCGGTCCACTAGAGGCCATGCAACAGGGATGGAAGGAGAGGTTCTGTACAAGAAGCAGATCAGGAGCTATATCCATGCCGGAGTACCTTGGCCTTTAAAGCAGAAATATGACACATGCTTTAGTCACTGGGTGTCAAAATGTAGCATGGAGGTCTGAAAGGGTTAGGTAGGTTATTTAGAAATACTGATTGGCATTATTACCCTTTTAAAATATTTCATTTCCCTCTAATTTTGGATATGTGGGAGTATCATATACCTCTGCTCCCCTACCCCCCTTGAATTTAGGTGTGGCCAACAAACACAAGAGTATTCATTCCTGAGTGTCATTTCTGGGCAGAAGCACTTGATTGATGGAGCTCAGCTCTCCAGGGCTCTCCTCCCTCCTGGGTGACTATGAAAACATGCACTCCTGTGGGCACTGTCTGATCACAGCAGGCGGGGATGCTGAGTCAGCACAGGGGATGCTTGCCCTGGAGAATGGCCCAGATGTGCAGAAGACTTCAAACTTTCTTCAGCTCATGAGATATTTCAGTTTTTCCTGCCTACAGCATAACCTACATCCTGCCTGGTCATGACATGGAAAAAGGTATAGAGAGTCTCCCTCTCTCTCCACACACACTGCTGCTGTTTTTATTGTAGCACTGGGTGTGCTATAGAGACCATTTGGGTGGGCAAGGATGGAAGCATAATACAGTCATTTTTTGAATGAAGAAACTGATTTCTATAAGCACCACAACCAGAAACTGTTAACTTCTGATAACCTACAGAGTGCATGCTCTTCTTTTTGTCTTTCATATAATTTAGTGAGGATTCTTCATTTTGTAAGGAACATAACTCTCAAACAAACTCTAGAAAATAAGGTTTATTGTAAGGATATTGAAGGACAGCATGAATCCAGAAAAAAATTAATCAACTAGGACTTAAGAAGGACAAAAAGGAAAACAGATTTAGGAATCTTTCTGTCTCTCTCGTCTCCTCTCTTTACCGCTGCTGAATCCCACCTTTGGTCCTTCTGGTTAGCATGGCTTCATCTGTTTGCTCACCCTACATGTGAATCACTTGGTAGTGACCATCTTAGTCCAAGCCTGAGAGACCCTTCGTTCAAACAACCACCAACAACTTTCCTCTGAATTTTTAGATCGAGCTCTTCCCAGCAGATATCTGATTGGCCTAGCTTACTTTTGCAGATTCGGTCAGGGAAATTAAAGGTCACTGGCCTTTAGGTGTCCTTTCATTAGATGTTCACCCATCCTAGTCCAATCCCCTGTGATGGCAGCAGTTGAACCTGTGACCTGATGATCACTCAACAAGTACTGTGACTGGGACATTTTATTTAAAACAGGAAAAAGGGCAGGACAACACCCTAAAGCTTATGCAGCACAATTTCCCCTACTGTCTGGACTTCTTTGGGCTGGGCAGGAGGGACACCCTGAAAGAGAGAAGGAGACTTTTTACAGGCATTGCTTCTAAACAACCCAAATCCAAACCCTGTCTACTTCCTGTCTGAAAATTGCTAATGTCTGGCCTAACTTACCACGAGGGAATCACTTAGATATTGCAAACAATAGAAGGCTTTGTGTATTTGGAGAAACAGGAGTTATGAATAATACTATGCCCTCCCCTGGATTTCACACATAATGATTCTTACATTGGGGATATGTGAGAGACACACCTCATGCTAAATCTAAGTTCCTGCGTTCCCCTTCCACTTCTCATCCTGAAGGCTCGAGTCAACCCTTTTTATGCTATGGAAGTTGATTTTGTGACTTAAAAAATTAAAAAAAAAAGAACTAAACATAGATTGTAATTTTAGCCTAAAAATGCTTTGAAATATTTATTTCCCCTCCCCCTAGTTTTATTAAGATATAATTGACATGCAACACCATATAATTTAAAAGTATAAAATGATTTTATATATATGACAAAAATATATTTGATGTATTGTAATCACCATAATAAGATTAGTTAATATCCATGACCTCACAGAGTTACAATTTTTTCCTTATAATTACAACTTCTAAGATCTACTCTCTTAGCAACTCTCAAATATACAAGCAGAACAGGTAACTGTCGTCATCATATTGAACATGACATCCCCAGAGCTTATTCATCTTGTAAACGGAAGTTTGTATCTTTTGAACACCTTCACCTAATCCCCCACCCGCTATGTGAAATGCTTATTTCAACTACTGAGAAAATCAGAAAAAGTAACCTCAACTAGCATCGTAAGTGAATATTAATTCTTGAAGCAAACGTTTTATTAAGTTCCTAGTATGTGCTTGGCATATTACAGGCACTGGAGATTCAGCTTGGAACCCAACCAAGTGCCTGCTCTCAGGGATCACATCATTTAGCTGCAGGAAGAGACGCAAACACATCACTCACAGAGCACACCTACAGTGTAATGTCAAGGAGTTATAAATGTGAAAAAGGAGCTAAATCAGTACAAAGAGGCAGAGAGTGATGAGGTGCTCTTTTAGGTATAACGATTACTTCGTTAAGGTCACCAGCGTCAAAGGTCCCTATAGTCAAAACCAATAGTCGTTCTTCAGTTGTCGTTCTACTCAACCCATCAGCATGATTGACACGATTCACTTCATTTGCTTGACCACAGAGACCCCACCATTGTCCCCCAGAAGCTGCTGTCTTCAGTCAGCATCGTGGGTCTCTCCTCTTCTACTTACTGTCTAACTGAAATAAAGCACGACTAAGATGCCACAACTTCCAATTTTATATACCACTAGCCTGACTCCCTTCTCTCAAGTCCAGATTCAAATATCCGCCTACCTACATGTCATCTCCACTTTCATGTATAATATGCTTCTCAAAGTTAACATTTATAAAAGTAGTTTTAGCTCTTTTCCACAAAATATACTCTCAATTTCAAATATTCTCTTTCTCTGTAAATGGAAACTTGTATTTCGCACTTGCTCACACCCAAAACCTTGGAGTTCTTTTTTTTTATAAAATGGGTCTCTTTCGTTGAACTTATTGGGGTGACATTGGTTAATAAACTTATATAGGTTTCAAAGGTACAGTTCTGCATCACGTCATCTGTATATTGTGTTGTGTGCACCGCCCCGAGTCAAGTTCCTTCCATCGCCCTTTATCTCCCCTTTGTCCTCTCCTACCTCCACCTCCCCCCTTTCCCTCTGGTAATCACCATATTGTCATCTATGAAGGTTAATGTTTTGCTCATTCACCTTTTTCACCCTGTGCTCCTCCTCCTTCCCCTCTGACAGCTGTCAGTCTGTTCTCTGTGTCTATGAATCTGTTTCTATTTTGTTTCTTTAGTTGTTCATTAGATTCCACATATAAGTGGAATCTTATGGTATTTATCTTTTGAACCATGAAGTTCTTGACTCATCCTTTTTATTTTTTCATACCTTGTTTCCAATCCATAAGCAAATGTTAGCTTTACTTTTAAAATATATTTGGAATCAGATACTTCTCATTGTTCAAACCATCTTATTTCTACCCTGGATTTTGACAGTAGTCTCTTCAGTGGTGTTCCCATTTTTATCACTGCACTCTTATCACCCCTGCATCCAAAGTCAGTTCTTAGAAAAGAGTGACCATTTATTTAAACTTAAATCATATCGTATCACTTCTCTAATGAAATAATTTTCATTTCCACAGAATAAAACTCAGAATCTATTCAGTAGTCTCTGAGACTCTATGCGATCTGAACTTACACCATCTCCTGGGCTTCATCGTCTACCTCTTTCTCCAGTTGACTCGACACTAGCTTTATTCACCTTCTTTGACAGTTCTTGAAACATGTCAGAATCTTACTGCAGAGCCTTTGCACACGCCATTCCTTTAACCTACAGCACTCTACTTAACAGCATAGCTCTCTCCTTCACTTCATTTGAACCTCCATTCAAACATCACCTTCTCAGAGATGCCTTCCCTATGCAATTTGCTTACAACAACCAGTAGCACCCCTTTGCCTACACTACTTCCAGTGCCCTTAACAGTGTGGATTATTTTAGTGTGTATTGCTTAGTCCACCTGAAATATCATATGTGTGCTTGCCTGTGTGTGTAATTGTTTTTAATGATTCTTTTTTAATTATCTGTTTCTCCTCACTAGAATGTAAGGTTTATGAAGGAAGAGACTGTTTTCTTTTTAAGTTATATTCCCACTGCCTGATATGCATTCAATGGAATATATGCTTTCTAATAACCATAAATATGCAAAATAGACCTTCCCTTATTTGAAGCAAATGGAAATATGACTAACTTGAGTGCAAGACTCTTTTCTTATAATAGAGTGTTTAATTTTGAGTTTTTAAATTCTTTCTTTCCATTTTAATTGAATTTGTTGGGGTGACAATGGTTAACAAAATTATACAGGTTTCAGGTGCACGATTCCACAACGCATCATCTGTACCCTGTATTGTGTTTGTACCACCCCAGGTCAGGTCCCCTTCTGTCACCGTTTATCCCCTCTGTGCCTTCATCCCCCTTCCCTCCCACTCCCCCTCTCACCAGCCATCAACACACTGTGGCCCACATCCATGAATTCTTTCTCTTGTTTCTTTCTTTCCTTTTTCTTCTCTAAATTTTTGTTCAATCTCTCCATGCCCCCACCAGACCTCCACACAAATGTCAGCCTACTCTCTACCTATGAGTCTGCCTCTTTTGCTTATTAGTCCATTTTGTTCATTAGATTCCACATATGAGTGAAGTCATACAGTACTTGTCTTTCTCTGACTGGCTCATTTCACTTGGTATAATATTCTCCAGACCCATCCAAACTGTTACAAAAGGTAAGATTCTCTTATTTTTTTATGGTTGAGGAGGATTCCACTGTGTAAATGCAGCACATCTTTTTTTGAGAGCTTGTTTGGAGGTTCTAGCAGGGGAGCATAGCTACTCATATACTCTTGACCCAAGAGCTGTACTCTCCTGTAGTGAGGAATTCGTCCTCTTCGACTGAGCGTGCAGCTTCCAGAGGGATGCACATGGACTGGTGAAAGAGGGAAAGGATACCCGCCTAGCCAGTCAGATCAGCTGAATTAACGCTGGTGATCAAGGAGGTAGCAAATGTCACAGCCAGATTGCCCTCACATTCTGTAACAGCTTTTTTTTTTCTAGTAATCTCCTGATGGGCACTTGGGCTGCTTCAACATCTTGGCTTTTATAAATAACACTACCATGAACACAGGGGTGCATGTAGTCTTTATTTATTTATTTATTTATTTATTTATTTATTTATTTTTAGGGAGAGGGGAAAGGAAGGAGAAACAGTGGGAGAGAAACATCAATGTGTGGTTGCTTCTCATGTGTCCCCCACCAGGGATCTGGCCTGCAACCCAGGCATGTGCCCTGACTGGGAACCGAACCAGTGACCCTTTGCTTCACATGCTCGTGCTCAATCCACTGAGCTACACCAGCCAGGGCGCATGTAGTCTTTTGAATTAGTGTTTCCAGTATCTTTGGATAAATTTCCAGAAGTAGAATTGCTAGGTCATAAGGCAACTCCATTTTTAATTTTTTGTGGTGATTCCATAATGCTTTCCACGGTGGCTGCACCAATCTGCTTTCCCACCGACAGTGCACCAGCTTTTCCTTTGCTCCACATTCTCAGCAGCACTTGTTTGTTGATTTATTGATGACAGCTATTCTGACAGGTGTTGAGATGATACCTCATTGTGGTTTTAATTTGCATTTTTATGATGGTTAGTGACATTGAGCACCTTTTCATGTGTCTCTTGGCCATCTGAATATCCTCTTTGGAGAAGTGTCTATTCAGGTCTTTTGCCCATTTTTTAATTGGACTGTTGGGGTTTTTTGGTGTTGAGTTTTATAAGTTCTTTATAAATTTTGAATATTAACTCCAATCAACCTGTATCAGTGAGTATGTTCTCCAATCTGGTGGGCTGTCTTTTCATTTTGTTGATGGTTTCTTTTGCTGTATAAAATGTTTGCAGTTTGATGTAGTCCTATTTATTTATTTTCTCTTTTGTTTCCCTTGCCTGAGGAAATATCAGAAAAGGACATCACTATGAGAAATGTCTGAGATTTTACTGCTTATGTTTTCTTCTAGGATTTTTTTGGTTTTGAGTTAACATTTAAGTCTTTAATCTATTGTGTGTGTGTATGTGTGTGTGTGCATGCGTGGTGTAAGAAAGTGGTCAGTTTCATTTTTTTTTGCATGTATCTGTCCAATATACCTAACACCATTTATTGAATATTTACTAGATTGTACATTTTTGTCTCCTTTGTCAAATACTGATTGAATGTAAAGGTGTGGGTTTATTTCTGGGCTGTACTCTGTTCCATTGATCTATATGCCTGTTTTTATGCTAAAACCATGCTGTTTTGATTACTGTGGCCTTGTAGCATAGTTTGATATCAGGTAGCATGATTCCTCCAATTTGTATGCTTCTTTCTCAAGATTTCTGTGGCCATTTGGGTCTTTTGTGTTTCCATATACATTATTGGAATACTTGTTCTAGATATGTGAAATATGGCATTGTTATCTTGAGAGGAATTGCATTGAATCTATAGAATGCTTTGGGTAGTATGGGCATTTTAATGATGTTAATTTTTCTTGAACAAGAGCACAGTATATGCTTCCATATTTGTATCTTCTTCAATATCTTTCTTCAGTATCTTATAATTTTATGAGTACAGATGTTTTACATCCTTGGTTAAATTAATTCGTAGGTATTTTATTCTTTTTTAAGCAATTGTGAATGGATTGTTTTCTTTAGTTTCTTCTTCTAATAGTTCATTATTGAACTATTACAGTATAAAAATGCAACTGATTCTGGATATTTATTTTGTATCCTGCTTACTATACTAAATTCATTTATCACTGCTAGTAGCTTCTTGGTGAAATCTTTAGTGTTTTCTATATACAGTGTCATGTCATCTGAAAAATAGTGACAGTTTTATTTCTTCTTTTCCAATTTGGTTGCATTTTATTTCTTCTTGTCTGATTGCTATGGCAAGGACTGCCAGTGCTCTATTGAATAAGAGAGGTGAAAGCAGACATTCCTGTCTTGGTCCTGATATTAAGGGAAATACTTGTAGTTTTTACCTGTTGAGTAGATGTGGGTTGTGGGTTTGTCACATGTGACCTTTGTTACATTGAGGTATAATCCCTCTATTCCCACTTTGCTGAGAGTTTTTATCATAATTGGGTGCTGGATTTTATCAGATGCTTTTTCTGCATCTATTGATCAAGTGATTTTTATCCTTTATTTTGTTCAGGTAGTACATCATGTTTATTGATTTGTGGCTATTAAACGAACCTTGCATGCCTGGAATAAATCCCACTTAATTATGGTGTATAATCTTTTTTTTGTATTGGTGGATCCAGTTTGTTAATATTCTGTTAAGGATTTTAACATCTATGTTCGTAGGGATATTATCCCATAATTTTCTTTCATTGAAGTATCTTTATCAGGTTTTGGGATTAGAATAATGGTGGCTTTGTGAAATGAGCTTAGAAGTCTTCCCTCCTCTTGAACTTTCTGGAATAGTTTGAGGATGAGAGGTATTAGTTCTTTGAATGTTTGATGCAATTTTTCTGTGAAACCATCTGATCCAAGACTATTGTTTGCTAGGTGTTTTTTGATTATTGCCTCAATTTCACTAGTTGTAATCTGTGTACTCAGATTCTTTGGTTTTTTCCTGATTTAGTTTTGGAAGATTATATGTTTCTAGGAATTTATCCATTTTGTCCAGAGTGTGCAATTTGTTGTCATGTAGTTGTTTGTAATATTTCCTTATAAGTAAATGGAAATACAACTAATTTGGGTGCAAGATTCTTTTCTAATAATAGAATATTTTCTTTCAAAGTCACCAATTTTCAATCAATAATGGGCAAAACTTACCTCTAGTAAAGGTAAATTTCTGCCAGCCTTAATGAGTGAAACTCATTTCTAACTACTATATTGATTTTATATATGCAAATGTGCTTATAAAGGGCTTGACAATTTTTCTTCTAAATTGATGTACTAGGTCTCCCACAATTGCGTAATACCTTTAGTTTGATTAGTAAACCTTTTGCTGTTATTGTTGAAGTTGTTCTTAAAACACTTCAGATGTAGATGTCAGAGCATTTTGGGTCAAATATTCTGGAATTCTGACCTTAGAAAAGCCAGAATACAAAAAGTTTTATAGTATGAATATTTCTTGGATTTTCAATGTAATAGCATACATATATGGCTGTTCTAAATGTAAGCTTTTATGATTTGGGACCATTAATTTACTTATAATTTTAAAATTAATAATAAAGTTCCAACCACATTACCTTGAAGAAAGGACTAATAAGGTTTTCTCCGGTGTTTATATATGTAATATATAGAAATGTATAAATAAGACATATTGAAATATTAAAATACCTCTGAGAGCAAGGACTACGGTACTTAGCCTAGTGCCTCACACGTTGGCTGCCGATACATTTTTAAAATTCACTCAGTAAAATCTGTTGAGAACTCTACTCTGTGCCCAGAAGTAAAATATGAGATGAAGAAACAAATATAAATAAAACAAATATGTTTATTAAATTCAAGTAAATAATGATCACTCTTCATCTTGTCAAATTTTATGTAAACTATTTCATCTCCACATTAAACTTAGCACACAATTCCATAAGTTATAGTTTTGTCCCCGACAGAAAAAGTAAAATTTATTCCTGAATACATTGGGTATAACATGTTTTTATATTCTTTGAGAAATAACTTTTCTAAATGAGTAAAACTGCTCTCTGGAAGAAAAAAGGTTCAACAAAATTTCAAGAGCAATCCAAAGATAAACAAAAGCTCTTTTAGTTTAAACCTCTAATAAAATCTGTGGTGACTAATATATTTCATAAAGCCTCTATTGTAGATAGGGTAGAACTTGACATGTTAGACGTGTCCGGGGAATGAACTTGAAGGCAATAAGTCAAATTCTCATATACATTGATGGACCCACTAGGACTAGCTGTCTGGTTGGCAGGTTCTTCAGCACCAGGCTCCACCAGCTCAGGTGAGAATAGGTCAGACACACTCTCTACTACCAACTACTCAGAACAAAGGGCATTCTTCAGACAGTCAAAACCAGCAGTTATTATTCAACCCTTTTTTTAAAAAAGATTTTATTTACTTATTTTTTTTGAGAGAGAGGGGGAGGGAGAAAGAATGGAATAGAAATATCTATGTGCAAGAGAAGATTGTGTCTGGCACACCCCCAGCAGGGACCAGGCTCTGAACCAGGAATTGAACCCCAACCCACACAGCCACACCAGTCAGGGTTATTATTCAACTCTTAATATCATAATGATAGCAATGTCATCCAAGAACCAAAATAAAGTTCAAAATTTCAAAAGCATGTTTTTCTCAAAACAAGATATAAAATAGTGTCTTTAGTTCTTTTCTTTAAAAAAAAAATATGCCTCTAGATCTAGTAGAGCACTTAAGAATAAACTAAAATATTGCTCCTTTATTATGACTTGCCTCCAAGTAGATTAACTGTGACTTGGAGCATTTGAATGCATAGATGATGCAAACCTTCAATATTTTCTTTTTTATCCACATGCATTTATCCTTATACTTAGTTGTGAAGTCAATAGTAAAATCAGTTTGTGTTCTTCAATAGTGAGAGGAAGTTGTACCTTACATCTAAGTTTCTAAAGTTTCTAATTTTCTAAGTTTCTAATATTCTTGTATAACAAGACTTTGAGATCCTTGAATGAAAGGACAAAAATTTTGAATCCTTACTCTATACATTTATGCATCTAGCATGGTACCTTGTACAGAACAAGTGTTCAAAACATAATTGGTAAATGATTAATTCATTTACAAGAAGTCAAAATTTGTTGCTCATGTATTAAAAGACATAGGAAGGATTTTAGTCTGGTAGTTCTATTACCAGACTAAAGTCAGAATAATTCTGACTTTTACTTTAGAACTAACATCTTAAATAACTTCAGTATATTAATTTGGTAATACCAGCAACCTTAACAAACATATCCCCAAATTTCAATGGAACAATACAGTAAGTGTTTATTTCTTCTTCACTGAAAGTCTAATGCAGATTTTCCTGGTAGGTGGGCAGCATTTCTCTATGGGGTAATTCAGGTAGTTAGCTCTTTTCACTTGGCATTATGCTTTCTTTCCCCTAGGCCCTAGAAGTCACAGCATTCAGCTCAAGTTCGGGAACCCATAGGCTGGAGAATGTATATATGCTGCTTAACTGTTTTGGCCTGAAAATAATGAAATACTTTGGCCCACAGTTCATTGACCAGAACATGTCACATGGACCCACTTAGATACAAACAGGAGCAGGTTAGGAAATGGTATTCCTACCTGGGCAGATGCTTCCCAGAGACAAATATACAAAAGAAAGGAAAATACAATTTTTGTAATGGAAAGCAAATTGTTTTTTGCCAAGGTTTTTTTTCTTCTTTATTTCCGTTTCTTTATAAGCAGAGGACATTGTTAGCATCTAGGAAATGCTTGAAAATGTATATTTCAAGTAAAAGGTAATCTTATGCAAGTGTAATATAATTAGTCAGTTTGGGCAGTCTAACAAAATTAAAAAATGGCAGTAGCAGATAATAGGACAGGTGAAAAGAATATTGCATAACAAAGATAATTTGGGTATTTCAGCAGGCCAGGTATGAAGACATAACCAGTCCCCAGTTAACATGTTGTCTAGTTTTCAAACTAGACAGACCCTTACAGTAGGGTCCAGTTTTGTTTAAGAAGACATGTCTGTGTTGCAGCCATATGGGAACCATACCCATGTACTGTAGTTACCTGATGATAATAAGTTGTAAAGTGATTATGATTCATAACCTTTTTTCCCCCGCACATACCTCAGCTAGGAGGTGTCTCAGACTTGTAGCGGACTGAAGGGTGTGTCTCCAAGGTGTGCCTTTATTTTCTATCTGTATCATGCAAGTTTTATATGGTGTTGACACTTTAAGCATTCTGATCTTGGTTCAAAGGTATTTTTCCTTAACCTGAAAACTGTGTCCAAAAACGGATGGAAACAGTGTCTCTATTTTCAACCTGTGGGAGGGAGCATCATCATGGTCTCAGAAGAGAGCACCCTGGTCATGGTTTCCTGGTCTTTCCTCAAACAGGCCCTCTTCCTCACCCACAGGTCTTAGCATCCCTGCCTGACTTTGTGCCATCTGGCCAGGGACCAGTTTCCTAAATCTGCCTTAAACTAGCTCTGCCCATGATCAGCAGGCTGTTCTCCACAACCCCTTCCTGAGATGATACAGTGCCTCTTAGAGCTCATATTTTTGATAGTTCTATTAGACTCTAGCCTTTATTGAGGGCAAGGACCATCTTCATCCCTGCCCCTCCCAGACACATAAATTACCTACCTCAGTGTCTGGCTTATAAAAGAACAATTCGTATTTATTACATGTATTGTCTAATTACCACTCACTATATTCACTATCTTGGGTTCTGAATTGGCAGCAGAATCTTGGAGCCAGTGGTAGCCTCCTTGAGCCAGTGGGACACACCCTACATGATCTCCTTTCAGGCTAGGAGGCTCCTCAAAGGCTCACCTGCCTTCTACAATAAGTTCCTACTTTTTTCAAGCCAAACTCTTCAAGTCATAGTCCAGCACCACCAGTCAATTCCTAAAACGTATTTTCAAGTTTCAGCTTTAAAGTAATCCCTGTCCCCCAAAACAATCATGGTTCTATTTCCTAGCTTCTTAAATATTTTATTAGGCCTTTTACTAGGCTCATGATCCCATTGAGAAAATAGGAAAAAGTTGATATTGAAGGCATTTGGAAATAAAACAGGAAGGATGGAGGGCGAGAAATTTATTTAGCTCTCTTCATTATTCCAAAAGAAACTCCAGCCTCCTTGGTGCTGACTGAGGATGGTCTGAGGGAGGGGCTGTGCAGAGGGAGACCCACTCTTCATTCTGTGGAATGGCAGGTAGGCCAGAAATGTGCCTTTAGGCCACTGTCACCCTTTACTATGTGCCTTGACTTCTCTTTATTCTCCTTCCAACTGTTAGGACCAGTGTGTGGATCCTCATAGGGCCTCAAGGCCCTGTAAGTACGGGTAGCATCAATTGGTGCCTGAAAACTGGAAAGAGCAAGGAAGGGAGGCGTGTCACGAGCCCCCAACCAGTGGCTCTGTGTTCAAACACGGGAAAGGCGACCCTCTCCGGTGTTTCCCCGCCCCCTCACTTCTCTCTGGAGATCCACGGGGTCTCAGAGTGCCTTGGTGACTCCAAGTTGTCCGGGATCTTTTGGACTCGCGTCCCCAAAACTCCTTGGATAGCCAGCTCCCGCGCCCGGTAGGGATCCGCGCATTCCACCACGCTGCCGGCCCGCGACGCTCCAGAGCAGACCCTTCCTCGGAAGGTATGGAGACAAGGGTAGGAAACAGTAAGCACCATATCGCCCGCAAAAACAACTCTACACCCATCACAGGCAGAGCCTGGCTCCCCAAGGTAAGTTGTTTATTCGTCGACGTTCTGGCGATCCTCCCGGGACAGCTGCGGGAGCAACTGCGGCTCGGGCCTGGGAACTCCCCGCGCTCTTCCTTCCTCCGCCCTTTCTAGGTCTCCTCTCACCACACCCTTTCCCTCCTTTCCTTGCCTCCACCCTTCTTGCCTTCCTGCCGGCCACGCACACACTCGGAGACACCCTCTGCACTTGGCTACTCACACTGAGGGTAACCCAGCCAACAAGGCACGGTTACCGAAGCGGCGCGGGGCTGTGTGCGGGGTCTAGAGGCGGAAGCCAAATGGGGCCATGGTGGCCTGGTAGAGCCCCTCCCCTCCCAGCTGCGACCCCTGCCCACTCTCCTTCCGTAATCCCGGTCTGCCAGGAACAGTGACACCTGAGCAGAGACTGGGCGTTGGAAGCGCCAGGCCCGCTGGACTATCTGCTGGAAGAAAACAGAGAGGGGGGCGGGTCCGCGAGGAGGAGCGGGAGGCGGGCGGAACCCGGGGGCCGCCACCTGACAAGTGACACGTACGCCAACCAATAAGCACCCGCAACTCCGACGTCGGCGGGGAGCCGGAGGCGGGCTCCGTGGGGAGGAGGAGACTGACCTGGCGCTGGAGGCGGGGGCCGGGAGGAGGAAGGGGAGGAGGCGGAGGGGGAGGCAGGCGCGGTGGCGGCGGCAGTGGCAGCGGCGGAGGAGGAGGGTAGCTTACGCCTGGGACTGTGTCTGCCGAGCTCCGCGGCTCTGCCTGTGTGAGTGAAGGAGCGGTGCGGAGAGGCAGAGGCGAGCGGCGGCGGGACGTCTCCAGCGGCCGCGGACCTGCGGCGGCGCTCCTTGTGGGGAAGCAGCGGCAGCAGCAGGGGCAGCGGCGGCGGCAGCGGCTGAAGCAGCGGCGGGCGCCTCTCCGCCGCCGGGGACGCGGAGGCGCGGTTGGTGGCACTGACATCGGCGGCCCTGCCTCTCCTCCCTCGCCCCCGGCCCTCCCCATGTGATCGGTCTTAATCCCGGCAGTGTGCGCGCGTGGGGCTCCATTCCGCGGTGCCTGGTCTCCGTGCCGGGGTGGGTGCTCGTGTGTGCGCTTCTCCTCCCCATCCCCCTTCCCCAAGAATAAAAGAAGAACCTAGAGGCGTGCTTGGAAAATAAATAAATAACAATCACACGCGTGCCCGGAGCAGAGTCGGCGGGGCTGGCGGCGGCAGCGGAGGAGGAGTGAAGGCGGCGGCGGAGGAGGAGGAGGAAGAGGGACACGCGGAGAAGGCAGTAACTTTAAAGCCAGCTCAGAAACCAGACCTCCAACTGAGCGGTTTGCAGCGCGGCGGCGGCGGCGGCGTTGAGTGTCTGGCCCGCCGGTCCGGTCGGGGTGTGCAGTAGGACGGACGAACAGCGCGTCGCTGTCCCCCGGCGGCTGGAGATGTCCGAGCCCAAGGCAATTGATCCCAAGTTGTCGACGACCGACAGGGTGGTAAAAGGTAAGCGGCTTGTCGCTGTCGCCCGGGTGCATCGTGCGCCGCAAGCACGGAGCGGCTGGCCTCCCCTCCCCCGCCCCGGGTTCTCTCCCGGCTCCTGCCACAGACCTTCTAGGATATTGTGCAACCCTCGCCCCCCTCTCTCGGGCGCCCTTCCCCCACGCCTCCTACCCAACCCCATTTGGGGATTTTTTATTTACAGGGGCGTCAGTTGGCAAATGGCTGAGCCTTGGGGAGGCGGTTGCGGGGGTGGCGGTGGCGGGAGGGGGCGCCCGGGGGTGGTTGCTGGCAGGGTGTAGCTGCTGTGACAGAAATAGGAAGTGGGTGGCTGTTCACTGGCTTGCATGGGATCGGGTTTATGGTTTTCTTTTGCACAGGAAGGGGTGATTTATGGCTTTTAAAAAATTAATATGGCATTTTTATGTGGCCGTGGCTTTCCACCGACTGCCGGGCTCGGGCAGGGTTCTCTCCGCGCTCTATTGCAGCAATTCCCTCCGCGCTCCCTCCTCCTCCTCCCCCTGGAAGGGCCTGCACAGGACTCGCGAGAGAGCGGGAGAGCGTGGTGGGAGCCCGGTGCTGCCATCAGTGTGGGGCGGGGGCGGCCTCAGGCCGTGGGGGTGGCGGAGGGGACGCGCGGGGGCGCAGGAGGCTGGGAACGACCTTAGAGTCCTGCCGCTGCCGCCGCCGCCGCCCCGGGATTCCCCTGCAGGCCCTAGAGAAAGGAGGACTCGAAAAGCAGTTCTCCAGCCTCCCTTGCCCCCTCCAGCCTTCCCCTACGGACCTGTCATTGCTCTTGAGCGATTCTCCTCTGGAGCACACCTCCCCCGTGGTGAACTCGCCTCGCTCTCTTCCTCCGTGCCTCTGTCACCCCCTGTTTAATGGGCTATTTGATTATCCCACAGCCCTACATTTTATACTCCTTGTGGGGATGGCTCTGGGTTTTTGGCAAAGAGAACCTGGGATGTATGGGGTGAGGAAGGGGAGAGGCAGTGGACTCCTCTATCGCACGGGGGAATCCGCTGTCCTTGTATTCCGTGGTGGAGTGGGGGAGGAACTATCCTAGGAATCCTGGAAGGATGAGGCAACAGAGCAGATCCACCAGGATTAAGAAGTATCCATAATTCCTGGGGTCAGAATGCAGAGCAAAGCAGGGTTGGGCGTGGGCTAAGCGCAGAGCAGGCCTCTGAAATTGAAAACAACGCTGGCTGGTAGAGAGCGAGAGAGAGAGCGCGCGAGTGCGCGCGAGTGTGAGTGTGTGTGTGTGTGTGTGTGTGGTGTAAAACAGAGATAGGATCTTATGTGGCCAGAGCTTGCAAGTAGAGTGCAAGGCAGTAAAGTCATTTGCATCATGAGCCCTTAGGTGAAGTAACCCAGAAGCCAAAGGACTGTGATAACAGAAGTCACTGGGGCTTCAGAACTGTTCATTGCTTCATTCAGGTTTACTCAGTTCTTCAAGTTTTGTCTGTGTATTCTCTTGATGGTGGGGGAAATCGTGGTCTCCTTTAATAAGCAAAATAGAATAAAATACCTCTTGTTTTGGTTTTATTGGAATGATTCTTACTTCAGAGCAGTATTCATAGACCCATCAAAATGAGAAAATATCTGCAAGAATGACTGGGAATGGGACTACAGATGCACAGCTATTTCTGCAGGCATGGGTCCTCCTGTAAATAGTCAATTCAACTTCATTCAAAAGAACTGTTTGTATTAAGGCTTTTGGCTGACACTTAAAGATACTTAAGACCTTTGGCTAAAATATTAGAATAACAGATATCTCCCCAATATGTGAAGTTTGGTTATAACTCCAATCTGTATATTGTTTGTTTTCAAAACAATATAAAGCTTGCAATTCAAATGATAGCAGTGAAAGGGCCAGCAATTAAAAAGAAACACTTAAACATGCACACATGTAAGATTACATTCCTTGTTTTAAATTACAAAGTATGGATTCTAAATGTACGTGTAAAATTGTAATCAAGTGAAAAATGTAAAAATGATTGTTCATACATTCAGGCCTGTTGTTTTCACCAGTTAATGGGAAAGAGTCCGTTCAACCATTCCGGGGCTGTTTTGTCCTACCTTTTTTTTTCAGTGCTACATTATGTATATTATTATAAATGGAGCTTTCCATAATAAGTACACACATCAACCCATAATTCTAAAAATTGTGTTTACGTATTATTGCCTAACTGAAATGCAGATGTGGGTAACAGACTCAAAGTAGGAAACGTGAACTTTACATTTGTTTAGATAGGGTTCTCAATGTGAAATTTTGAGTGTGAAATGTATTTATAGAAAAAAGTTTTCTTGGCGAATTCTGATTTTTAAGATGGACACACCACCACTAATTTCTCTTATGCTTTCTTTCCATTGTTGGCTTAAAAGGCATTATCAAATGTTGGATTCAACATTTTGTCATACATACGGTTTTTATGATTGATTATTTGAGATGATAATCAATTTTGATGATCAGTATGTTATGAAATAGCAGTTCCCCTTGAGTACGTATACACATGCTTAGTGAGTACAAAGTACATGTATAATGAATGGAAAACATTACCAAACAATTTTTTATATTAGTAAAAATAAGGTAAGAGTTTACAAAACCATGACTTCACTCTAAATTTTGCTAGAACTTCATCTCAGTGCTCTAAAATTGGCTTATTCTTTAATGCAGGGAAGGGGTTATCATTGAGGAAATTTCTGTGCTTCCTAAGCTTTCTCTCCTTTTACCAAGTACAGTTAGAGGTATTTCCTTACAAACAGAAATAAGAGGTATTTGGATTATTATTACCATGGCACGCAGTGGCGTTTGTTTACAGTTACTTTAGGGGTGTGCTCTGGTTTTTGTTGTATAACAAAGTGCTACTTACTTACAAATAAAGCTGTGCTTGTCTTATGGTTGTGTTTGTAGTAATACGACTTTCTTGTACTTCCAGAATGCAACTTTAGAATGGCGGTAGGTTGAGTTTAAATTTCAACTAACAGATTTTTTCCGGTTTGCAGCACCTTCTGGGCTGTGTTCAGAGACTCTGATCATTTTCTAAGCCTCAGAAATGAAAGGAAATGAATGGCAACATTGGAGATGAAAAGCATTCATTCAGATTATCTCAGGAAAAGTTACTTCATTTAGCAAAACTACACTGTTTCATTTTGACTGTTGTTAGATAAAAACAGTGGAAAGTATAAAAATTCAGAGAAAACATTTTCATAATGCCATTTGTTGGAAATCAGAATAATTTCATCCTTTGCTTTACATTTTTTAAAAAAGAAACATTGCACAATATAAAGCCAAAGATGGAGGACAATACACAGAAGACTAACTGCTCCCCTCTTCCTGCTCCCCGCAACGCACCCGATAGCTTGGTTTTCTTTGCAGTGATGCTCCACGGGCCTTTTTTCCAAACTGTGGCTGCTCTTCATTTTTCCCTGCCTGTTCCTGCCTTTAAATCCCTACTGGCTGTAGGACTCTGCTACATGACAGTTAGATACTTGGAGGAAATTCAATTGTATGTGATGAGCGAGTGCACTCCCCTGTTCCATAATTGTCCGCTCTGTTCCCATCTTCAGGTATTCTGTAATGGTTCTTGTTCCTTCACCTGAGCTGTTTTTAATGGTAGAAATTCCAGATACCTTGGCAGGTTGTTGAAGGGTGAATACCTGGGAAGAGTTTTAGGAAGTTTCTCAAAACTCTAGGTAGGGCACTTTTGTGCTTTGTGTCAGGTTGCTTTTCCCTGTGGGAAATCCAGAAAAGGGAGCTTGTCTTTCTGTGTATTGTCAGTGATATACTTTTAGTGTAGACAAAGTATATGTAGGGAAGTTGTAGAAAGATATCTAAGATCATATAACCAAGAAAATGGTAGCTGAGTAAAATATTAAATAAATAAGGATTCAAACTACCAGTTTTCTAGCTGAATAAGACTGGTAACACTACTTAAAAAAATAGAAATATGCCATTTCTTTGTAGTTGTCAGGAAGAGCTTATTGTGAATTTATTTGACTGATTTTGTTACCATAGGCTGAGTTATTCTATGTATCTGGAAAAAAAATAGAAATATGCCATTTCTTTGTAGTTGTCAGGAAGAGCTTATTGTGAATTTATTTGACTGATTTTGTTACCATAGGCTGAGTTATTCTATGTATCTGGTTTTCCATTTGAATATAGTAAAACCTCATTAATTCAGAGTTATTAATTGAAACTTACTATGATTAAAGGTCTGGTGGCTGAAGGTTATATAAGCAATTGATATGAAGAAGGGTCTGCTAATTTAATTATACTATAAACAACACAACTTGGGCATGGTTAATATGCTTGATAACAAATTCTTTTCAGGACTTAGTGAATTGCATGCAAATTAATGCTGTTAATTACAAATCAGTTTGATCCATTCATTACTATAAAGTAAATATAACACAAATACATTGTTTTTAAAACATTCTGTAAAGTTAAGGTTTAAGGCAACAGTTGAGACTGGGATTCTGGGAAATTCCAATGATTCTAAAAAGTCATCAATTAGAAGAATTAACATTTAAAAATAATAGTTTTTGGAAATTGTGGGGAAGAAACATAGTTCTTTAAATGAGCAATCTATTTTAAGATAGCCAGTTAAAATATGAAAAAGAAACACCTTAGAAACTAGGTAGAGATTTATTCTAACAGTTGTTTATGTTAGTTTAAAAATACGCTTTTATACTTATCTGGCAGGGGAGATACCATGATCACGAAGGTGGTTTTTCCAGGGCCAGGCTTACCAGTGGCACTGCAGATGTGCCGACCCCTGCGATTTTCCCCAGTGTGGGAAACTCGACTGCGCAATCTGTGGTAGTGGGGGACTGCATTTACGCTCTCCCCTGGAAAAAAATATGCTTTTAAAAATCTGTTTCTCTGTTTTTACTTGTAATTTTAGAGATGAAAAGTGATATATTGTACATTTATAACTTTTAAAATGTCCTCGTAATGCTTTTCCTTATTTAGTTTTTTTTTAGGTTAGCCCTGTATAAAGTTGAAACTAATTATGAAGCCAAGTACACAGAATCCAGTTAAAGTGACCTCACTGGAAAACAGCATTTTTCTAGACATATTATCTTTTTAGCAAACCGAGTTAAATTGCCTTTTTGAATGTTTTGTTAAGATACTGGACACTTCCAGGACATTAAAGAATGATAATGATTCATAATATGGAACTTTAATAAATACTAAAAAATCATTTTGTCAGTTTTTTTCAGCAATGTTTTGGGTAGCATTGTCTTGCTATTCAAAAGGGATATAGTGAGATTTTCAATTACAACTTTCTGTAATTCCATTGATGTATATTATAATGTCACTGGCTACTTTCCTCATATGTAAAAGGACAATAATTGTACTCACCATCACTTGTGAGGATCATCAAGTGGGATTGGAGAACCTGAGTGGTTACATTTGGGTCATTTGCCTGGGGATGGCAGTTCAGTCACTGCTGACACAGTTACAGATGACAATGTGCTAATGTATTTTCAGAGTCACTCACGAATAGTCAGACCATTAATGTTAAAATCCATGAATAGCTTGGGTATGTAACAGTATGTGGTGACACTGGTTTTTAGTTGAAATGGAGACAGTAGTTAGAAGGGTTGGTCACAGGTGGGACTAGATGGTAGGTAAGTGTAAGCAAATTCTTTAGCAGAGGTAGTTCTCTGGATTTGTAATTGTCATTCCTTTTGGTATATTTAAGATACCACTTTTTTTTGGTGAATTTTGCTTTACTGAACTACTAGCTATAGATATAAAATACTTTTATTAGGAGAAGAAACTTATATCTCTGTATTTAGCAGAAATACAAATTCTGAAGGTAAATGTTATAACCTGGTTTGATCTTGGCATGAGGTTCACCAAAGGAAAACTGTTAATCATTGTCTTCTACTCAGGT
Source organism: Carollia perspicillata (assembly GCA_004027735.1). Taxonomy (NCBI): domain Eukaryota; kingdom Metazoa; phylum Chordata; class Mammalia; order Chiroptera; family Phyllostomidae; genus Carollia; species Carollia perspicillata. Next base: position 6,170 of record PVKM010013821.1, on the reverse strand, counting down.
AAATATATACACAGAAGTAGAAATAGCATACTCTCCTTATAAGGAGTTGTTATTTACTATAATTTTGAAGGGTGTTACGGTAAGCCTTTACCATTATCTATAGTGACCCATACTGTTACTCTGGTTTGAGGATTTTGTTAACTTCTGGCAAAAGTTAAAGCAAAAATTTTAGCCAGTGCTTCTAAATTTCCTTCCTTCCTTCCTTCCTTCCTTCCTTCCTTCCTTCCTTCCTTCCTTCCTTCCTTCCTTCCTTCCTTCCTTCTTTCTTCTTTTTTATTTATTTATTGGAAGGCTGCAGAGAGAGAGAGAAAGAAAAACAACATTGATTTATGGTTACACTTATTTATGCATCAGTGGTTGATTCTTGTATGTGCCCTGAACAGGGATCGAACCTGCCACTTGGTGTATGGGAATGATGCTCTGACCAACCGAGCTACCCAGTCAGGGCTGGGTCTTTTTTAAAAATGGTCATGAGGTAGGAGTGATTAAGCACTGAGACAATTTCAGCTTTTAAATTAAAGCTTTAGTAGTCTTGACATTTTCAGCCCATTTTATTCTGTAATATCTTCATCTCCTGTATTCATACGGGCTGTATCATTGATAAGCCATCAATTATATTTCAAATAAGAAGTCAAATAAAACATTTCATATCCTTACATAGTCAGGTGTTTTGCATAATGTCTTAAATAGATGAGCTATCAGCCTGATATTTAAGACCTGTTGCTAGGAGCTCAAATTCATTTTATAAATGTGCACTCAGGTAGCTGAAGTCTTAGATATTAAAAAAATACAAGCCCTGACTTGAAGAAGTAGTAATTGCTTATTAAAATGCTGCATTTTTGTAATTAGATGGATTCTTATTGAGATGATCAGAGAAAGGAATAGAACTTTGTGAGTTTTTTCTTTTTATTCCCCTAATCCATGCTTTTGCCTCACACCAAACTGTATTATAACTATTTTAAAACATGGTCTATCTGACTCTCTATGAACTTCTATCTCTTGCAACTGGAAATTCTGCACATGCCCGCTAAGAGCAAAACAAACAAGTAGCTATCAGAGATTTATGTTAATAGCTGCCTTCAGAGGATGAATACTACCGCAGGTGTGTGTCAGTTTCAGGCACTTTCTCCAATTGTGAAACTAGAAGAATGGTGGTCGGTGTTCAAAGAGAAAGTTTTATTTGAGCTAAATAAAAAAGAATTCAATCAGATGTAAGACTGAAATATTTAGAGTCTCTTACCTTAACTGTACAGCCCCAATTTTCATTTTTGAGGGGAGGAGCTACTACTTCTGATACAGAATGTTCAGTTGTGTCTATGTAACATTAGAATGTTTTGGAAATTCTAATATGTTAGTGTTTAATCTTTGTCTCCCAGGTTGCTGCATATACTCGGAAGTTACATAATAATTTTTGTTAATATGCGTTTTCAAAGTTTTCATGTGGGAAATATTGTCATTGAACTGGTGGTGTCAGCTCAGTGCCTTATTATGCACAGAATATACTCCTACTGAGTGATCTGGGCATTGCAGCATTCTCATGTGGCCCCCGAAACAATAAGTGGAGAAGAATTATGTTTATTTTGAGTATACTAAGTTCTGATTCTTTGTGAATGGTTCTATGTAGCGACTGTCTGGTTTATTGCTTCCTTCTCCAGTCATATTAGGGGATGGAGTGTGAGAAGGAGTCATCAAAAAGGTGACACAGTTAGCTTGAGAGCAGTTTTGTTATTTGGTCATTGAGACTGGCTTTGTGCCAGCTGAATTTAAAGGGCTTTTCAGCTTAGCATATTATCTTCAACCTTAAAGCTTTCTTTCAATTTTGTTGTATTTTCTCTTAGGTTGATCAGTTTTCGACAAATGGGAAAGATATGTTAATCACTCAGTGTTTGATTTATTGGGTGACTAATGTGTTTTAATTATTGTCCATACTTGGACTTGAAGAGAAAATGACCTGGCAAATTTCATGGGAAAAAACCAAACCCAAACAAATAAAGTCTTTTTTTTTTTGTTTACATCTCAGCTTATCATTTTCTGTAATGCTTTTGTAATCCAGAAATGCAGCCTTGACCAACATAACCTCCTGGCCCCCAGAACATCATTAGATGCTATCCAGTGGGAAGATATATGGGTTAAGAGACGTTAAAAAAAAAGTGTCACCAACTTTGCTGACTCCTTACATCACCTAAGTGGACTTTAAGTCATCCCTTGACATTTATTTTTAAACATTTTGTAAGCTATTCTATTTTATGAAATTAAAAGCACAATATGTTTTCTTAAAATGATGGAACCTGAGTCAGGACTTCAAGTTTGTGGAGTGTTCTTGTTGTTTTTGTTACTGCTTTTCACAAAGGAATTACAAGTTTTTTTATTATTATTATTAAACTTGACATTGTTGCTCTGTTATGCATGTTTAATGCTAATAAAATAAAGTACACAAATATGTTCTCTGTGTGAGTCTGATTATTTGCACGGTAACAGTTTTCATTATTTAATTCTCATTATTCAAGCGGTTCAAATGTCACCTCCTCTGGGACTCATGTCTTGATATCTTCAATTGTAGTAAAGGGGCTCCGTTTCTCATAGAAGATATCTTGAATGGAACATGTTGCCGTGACTGTTTGTTGACCTGTTTGCCTCTCCTTCCCAGTAAGGGGAGAGCCCAGGAGAGCGGTTCCATTTATCTTTTTATCTTTAGCCCTAGCAGAGTGCCAACTAAGGAATAGGCATTTGATGCATGGTTGCTTAATAAAAAGAGGGACTTAAATTTCTCAATCACAGGGTTCTTTTCTAGTTTGAAATTTCGTGGAATTTAAATCATGGGCAGATCACAAAAATCTGATGAGTTTCTTGATTTGTAAGTGCCAATTCTATAGACGAGGTTTTTCACCAGTCTTTTTCTTACTTTTAGATTTTATTTGTTTATTTTTAGAGAGGGGAAGGGAGGGAGAGAGAGAGGGAGTGCTTGGTTTTCAGTGGGTCAGTGTCAGTCAAAGGGTATATGGGTCAATCTTCTCAAAGGTGGACAATGTTTTTTTTCCTCAGGAAGACTTGTGATGATACCAGGTTGGAGGGTAGCTATTGTGACAAGCATCTGAGAGGCCCAGACTGAATTTCACAATTATATAGCTTAGAAAAAAATGTGCAAATGCTAAAGAATACAAGTTAATACATCTGGGAATCAGAACAGAGATGTAAAACATACTGCAGGCCCAGATATGAGGATGTCCATGTAATAGGAATAAAAAAATCTTGAGGCCCATGGCGTGAGTACAGGGTGCTTGTGAGTTAGTGTCCTGGGTGGTGTGTCTACCTGGTGAGTGAATAGTTTGAGAAGAGCCATACCTGGGATGACATTAACAGGGAGGCAGTACGGTGAGGCACCTGCTGTCAGCCCTATTCTCACAGAGGACCATTGGGTCTGCACAGGCCCAGAGATGGTCATGTGGCCCCCATTAAAACAGACCATCCAGGGCTTTCCAAGCTCTGGTTTATGGGCCAGTGTTTAATCTGTCACCCCAGTGCAGAGATACTTTCCTTTCAAGGAATTAAAGACCAGGGAAAGTCTAGTTTCCTACATAAAATCATCTTATTGTCAATTTCCATTAATTTGCATTCAGCAGTCTGGAAGGAACCTCTCTGTAGCCCTAACCTATGGTCACCGTTCTACTTGAGTACTCCATCTCCTTCCACACGCACTTCCAGAAACAATTGTGAGAAATTTGGCTTATGTCAAAAAAAAAAAAAAAACCCAACCAAAGTGATAAAAGGACTTCAAATTGCAACGATTGAGAGATGATTGTCTTAAAAGAAAAAGTTGAGTGGTGATTTAACTGGATTTCAAATATTAAGTCTCTTTCACAGTGGATTACACTTAGATGTCCATCACCACTGTCAACTGAATAAGAAACAACACCATTTGGATGCATCAAGGATTTAGGTTACTATTATTTTTTAATCAGTCAAGGACATTTAACACTGGCATGAATTGTGGGGATGTTCTGAATGGAGAGAATAAATGATCCTCATTTATTTGGGTAGTAAATGTGATCTTAATCTAAAATCATAAAATTTTGAAGCTGGAAGAAACCTTGGAGATTTATCTCCCCATCTGGCTGGGAGTCAGTCCTCCAGTTATGTACTAGGGAGAGGAAGTCGGGATACCAAGGGAATGTTTTATTTCTTAACACTTGCTCATGTCTCAACCTAAGCAAAACAAATAAATTAAATTCTTAGAATTGGAAGGGGCACCAGAAGTCTAGCTCAGGCCATACCCGGTGTGGAATTTCTGTTCACCTCCCTGATGGATGGTAATCCTATTGCTGCTTGAACACATTTAGTGGGAAGAAGCACCCACTTCCTAAGACTTGCTGCTTTATCCTGGCCTTTTCTGTCTGCCAGAATGTTTCTTCGTGCTTCACCTCCATGTGATGCTCTGAAGTACACATTTATTGTTACTACCATTGCCCTGTACAGTTCCATAAAATGAGCTTTGTGCCTTCCACAAGAAAGCTTCTTGGATAGTAATGACAGCTTTTATGTTTTCAAGTCTTCTAGCTGTTCCCCACGTGGCATGGTTTCTGAGTCATTTGTCATCCCAGCAGCCTTCCTTTAACACCATGTCACATTGTTAGGGTGTCTTGAAAGTGGAGAAGTGAGCAAGGGTTTCTCTTGGCTTGCCTTCTTCTGCGGAACCTTTAGGACCTGGGACTTGGGTCCTTCAGTACTCTTGCTTTGCCATTCTGTGTCCTTGTGCTAACCTTTAAACTTCACGGAACTCAAGTCCTTCACTGGTGGGCCCAATCTAGAATTCTTTCCATGGTGTCCTTTGGTTGAATGGGACTGTCACTGTGTGATGCTTTTACTCTTCATACCCTTGCTATTGCAGTTCTCTTCAGTTGTATTTTCTCCTGTTCCTCTACAGCTTTAAGGTGTCAAATACCTCATCTGCTTTATATGTAGGAGCTTTCCAGAAAACCTGGATAGCAGATGCATTTTAACAGTGATTTGCTAGAGGAGTTGCTTTAGTTTTTCTTGCCTTTATTTGTACTATAGGCAAATAATAAAGACAGCATGATAGCATGACACCATGGTGGTGGTAGCAAGGTAATTGAGGACAGGCTGATTCCTTTGTTTACTTTTCAAATCACACTGTGAAGGCTGCTCAGCATCCCTCTTGACCAGAGCTGAACCTGGTCTTCTGCCTGCTCTTACTTCTGGCACCCAGTCTTCGAAGGTTCTTGATAAACAGCTCCTAAGGCCATTGAATTTGGCTAACCCAGTGAGTTCAGCTGTAATTTGATAAGGAGCTTAAGTTTCACTGAGGCCTAAAAGAGGTCAGTGGCTTCCAACTGTGGTGTCACAACACATTTCTGTGTTACACTCAGCTGTGAGGCATTAACAGCTACTGATAACAATGTACAGAAGTTTGCAAATGACTTATTTTAAAATGTCTATGTGTAAACTGGGGTGGATTCAAGTTTACCCATAAAATTTTACTTTCACTTGCATTCTCATGCAAGTTTCTCACGCAGGAGAGAAAGGAGTGGAGCTGTAGCGGTCACGGTGGGCATTTTGCATTACTTGTGGTCTTCTTGATCTTACCCATATGCCCTTAATCGTAGTGGAAATTCTACATTCTTGTGATCTGTGGCAGTGTTCACCTTATTCCTGTGAGCATTTTGAGGATAGCTTATTAGAATCTGGATTCACTCATGCTAGTGTTTCGTGCAAGTGAATGTGATGTGCATCTTGATGGGAAATACAAGGTTGAGACAACACTAGAGAATACACTTGTGCTAGTGAGATTTGTGGATTGAATAGGTCATGAAACATGTTAAGTGAGCACCTCTGGGAAATTTCAAAGTACCCCATGACACCTTCTGTTCTTAAAAGTCTTCCAGGGGCCACGCCTGAAATTCCATGGTTAGTTTTTATTTAGGATAAGATTGGCAACCTTTGATAGAAGTTTCTAAATAAAGTAAATGACTTAAAAAAATAACTCAGTGTAAATTACCACAGCTCTTTTATCCAGTCATATACTGATGGGCATTTGCTTCCAAATCTTGGCTATTGTAAATAGTGCTGCAATGATCTTAGGGCTGCGTTTATTCTTTCTAGTTAGTGTTTCAGGGTTCTTTGGATGTAGTCCCAGAAATGGAATCACTGGGTCG
>PVKM010013820.1:0-29789 GCA_004027735.1 Carollia perspicillata | reverse complement strand
GAAATGGGAGGGAGGTGGGGAGCACTGGGGGGTGGACTGGGATGGGAGTAAAAGACAGAAAACTGTACTTGAACAACAATTAAAATTAAAAAAAATAAATTGTGAAAAGAGTCAAAAGCTTGCCAAGCAATCGCTTTGTAATAGATTAGACAATAGATTACTTGACTGATGACTGTGTTTGCTTCCTGGACTACTCATAAAAATGGAGGAATTCCATGTAGCCCCTTGTATGCACTAACATTATCACTGGTGACTCTTCAGTTCCATAATTTTTTTCTCTGTCTTACCTTTCTCACTCATACACAAACATCTATGACATTGTATAGTGCATAGCTATACAGTGCACAACTTTTAAATTAGCCTTCAATCCTTTGTTTGATTGTTTTTTGTTTTAATTTGCATACTCAATACAGAATAACTGGAACTTTAAGCAAGCATGATTAGTCCAGAGGGTCTATGGGAGGACCTAGGGCTTGTGGAAGACCTGCACGCCACCTTATCATGGGAACCCTTCAGGAAGAACTTGATGTTTATAATAAAGCTCTATGGTTCTAACCCCTCCTTCCCTTAATTTCCTTTTTCTTTCTATAAATACCCCTCCAATTTGTCATGTATGCCCAAGTAGGCACATGGTTTGTGATGTCTGCATGCACTGGGCTGCAACTCTTTCTCTTTCCCTAATAAATTCTTTTTGGTCAATATTATTTTTAAGTTGATAGTGGAAATAAAAAATGTCATGGTCAAATGATGAATCTATTAGTCATTAAAAATTAGATGTACAAATTTCTTAGGCATTACAGGAAAGTATGTTCCATATGTCATTTTAATTTCAACAAGCTTTAATAAATGTGTTATACACTCAACTTTATCACCAAAATAAATAAGCATTATGGCTCTAAAGAAAAATGAAATTGAGATATACATTATACAAAACTATTACTATAAAACTAATCCTAAAATCCTAAATCCTCAATATGTAGAAAGTAATTTAAAACCAGATTTACAAGTTACTATTCTCCATCAGAATTATAGGAAATACTACATATTACAAAATTTAAATACTACAAAATTTATTTCACACACAGATCTAGGTAGCAATTCAAATTATGCTCCAAGGAAGATAAAGCGAGAGCTTATAAATACAAAATCATGAATTATAACAAAAGAAAGTTTTATTAACTGTCTAATTAATATGTGTGATGACTAGTTTAAGAAGGATTGGTCAGGTCCAGGTGGTGAGACTCTGAGATAAGTGTGTTTCAGGGTATGCTTCTATGGCAAGCACAAAACCCAAGAGCTCAAACCCATTTAGGTTCTATGCAAATGGGGCATGTTTGCTGGTTAAATGGATAGGCTGCTTTCAAGGTGAAGAGAACTGGAAGTTTGGTTGCCATAGTGAAAAGGAAGTGAAGTTCAGAATGTACTTCCATGGTGGTTCAAAATGTTAAAAGTTCATGGATATGACAAGGATAAGGCCAACTTCTTGGCCTCCATCTCCATTTTAGTTCCTTTGACACAAATGACTATATGGTTGCAATTTCTATTTATAAACATTTTTCTAATTTGCATATGTATGTGAGTATTCCAAAGATCTTCCTCATGTTTTAACTACATAGTATATATTATCATCACTGTTTATGAAGTATTCAATGTAATATTCTTAATCTGCTGAAATGTTACAACACTTGCAGATTTCATTGTATACTCATGCAGATCTATGCATACATAAATCTGATTATCATATGCAATGTCATGACTCAATTTTAATATTTTTATATTTAGTGACCTTTGCAAATCTATAGTGACTGTGACCTTTTAAATCATCACCTGAGGGTATATTTATTGATTTCTGAGAGAGAGAAAAAGGGGTTGGAGAGAGAAAGAGAGAGAGAGAAAGAGAAATGTGAGAAAACTCCAATCAGTTGCTTTCTGTATGTGCCCTGGCCAGGTACCAAACCCACAAGGCAGGCATGTGTCCAGACCAGGAATCAAATCTGTGACCTTTTGGTTTATGAAAGACACTACAACCAACTGAGCCACACCAGTCAGGGCAGTGACTGTAAATTTTTATTGAAGTTTTAGAACTCTTAGCATCCATGGGAGATGTTAAAGAATGTTTTAACCAGAAATGCCAGGTGAAGCTTTAAAAGTAAGAATACAAAGTGTCAAGAAAATCTACTGTGATTGTTCATAAATTAGTGTCTGTAGAATTAAAAATGTAACTGGTTCTAACTTAGACTTCATGAAAAGCCTGTATAATCTTGAGAGCATGTCTTGACATTTAAGTGTATGCAGCAACTAACTGATTATACAATATAAAGATGGCCTAGTTCCCAAGACAGCAGCTCAAATAATTTATGTACCTGAGAAACATCTGCAAAGCTGTTTGCAAAAGCAAAATTCTGTGTTTTCCAAGGAAACATACATCAAACTATTCAAAACAGAATATAGACCTAAAATGTAGAATGAAAACTAAAATAAAATGTCTTCATGATCATATGCTATGTTCAAATGGTCACACATTGTATCAACAGCTTTAAATAAAAGTTTGCTTTAACAATTGATGTTTAACATAACATGGAATCTAGTGACACATGCTATCTATTTGTTCCAAATAATGTCAAGAGATAGCATAATTTTTATATTTATGGGGGTGTGTGCTGATATATAATATTTAATTGTTGATTAGTTATTTATTAAGTAATGTTTTATAATTTTTATATTGTTAAATTTCATAAAAATATGATGAACTGGAAATCATATTTACCCATATGAAAAATGCATGAGAACATTCATTCATTTAAAATTTAAATTATGTATTCAACCAATAAGTAGATCTATGACTAAAACTGATTCATCTTGGTCAGTGTTCTTTCAGTGAGGCTGACAGCATCATAGAAAAGCCTTTATCAGTTGAATCTTTGACATTCTCTTTACCTTTCTGTCCTTCCAGTAGACATTGTTCTGTTAAATAAAACTCATAAGTAAATGTACCTTCCTGTAAGTATAGTCATACCTCCAGAAGTAGTTATTTTTTCCTCACTGTTTCATCTCTCCATTATCCTTCATCTGGGTAACAATCACATCTTTTAAATCCAAAGGAATCATGTGTTCTCAGAGTTACAAATTGCAGGTTTCTGCAGTATTATCTTCTAGCCTCCAGACACACTCCCTTTTTACTGTCTCTCATATTGCTTCTACTTTGTGTGTATGAGATTTTTATTTTGATAGATGAAATTTGTACAAAATTTGCTATAATAGTAAAATAGTACAAGAAGAACCTGGTTATCTTTAGACAATTCGCAAGTTGTTTACGTTTTGCTCTATTTCCCTTATTTTTCTCTTTTTCCTGTATATGCACATATATTTTTTTCTGTACCTTTTAAATAAGTTGGAGATGTTTAATATACATTAAAATATTTCTCCTAAATATTTCTCCTAAATATTTTAATGTATATTTCCTCAAGAATTCTCTGGCATAAACACAGTAGATTATCAAAATTTGAAAAATTATCATGTTATATTACCCCAGTCCAAAGTCAAATGTTATCAATTGATTCCATAATGTCTTTAATAGTTATTATATTCTGCTCCAAAATCAATTACAAGATGATGCATTCATTGTATTTATTTGCCCTATTTCTTTAGGCTCTTAAATCTGGAACATAGGCTCAGTCTTGGTTTGTCTTTGTGGTGTTGACTTTTTTCAGAATGCCCAAGGGTGATAAAGGCCAGTGATTCTGTAGAATGTGCCTCAGTTGGGGTTATCAGATACTGCCTGATAACTAGATCCAGGATATGCAGAGTATTGTATTTTATATCCAGATCAAGATATAGAACAATTACCGCTCCAAAAGTTTCGTTCATGCCTCCCCCCAGGGAACCACCTCCATCTTTCCTCCAGAGGCATCAGTTACTGTTTTTCTTAATATATTTGCTTTCCCTGTTTTTGTTTTTTTAACTTGCTACATATAATATTCTAACCAATTGCTAAGAATTTTCTCTTTTTTTCATTTTTCTTAAAAGTATTTTTAATAAGTAGAAGTATTTAATTTCAGTGAAATTTAATTACTTTAAAAAATTCTTTTAGTATTTTTCTGTCAAAGATTTCTTTGCTTAACCTAAGGTTGCAAAGTTATTAAAATAATTTTGAGTGTGGAATGATAGGAGTTGAATTTTTCCCTATATCTGTACAGTTATTCTAGCATCATTTGTTAATAGTACTTATCTTTATTTATTGCTTGTGCTCCATTGTAGAAAATCACTGTCTGAGTCTATTTCAGGGCTCTGTGTTCTGTCCAAAACTACCCACTTTGGATGTTGTGAGGGTCTGAATGCACTTTGAACCTGTGCAATACTCCGATACCACCTCTAAGTTTTCGTTAATAACACTTGAATCATTTCTAGCTGTTTGTTCTGGAACTAATTCCTAATTCAGAATCACTGTGTCATGTGTAAATGGGGAGACATGTTGATGTCCTTTTGCTGTTGTGATAAATATTTTTTTTAATTCTCTCACTCATTGATGTTGGTCAGAAATAAATTCATGGTCTACTTTTTTCTAACATAATAGTATTCTTGGAATGGAGAAGATGAAAAATATTTCTAAGTAAAACTGACTATCAATGACTATCAATGAGTAGGTTTTAAGAAAGAGCTAATGCAGAAATACCTTTACTTCTGATCTCATCTTACATATTACCATGCTATAAGGCAAAAAATAAATTTTATTTTTAAGAGCATGGGGTTCTATAATTTGCTATAATAATATGGTTTCTGTCAAGCAAATATAAAAATCTGAACAAATGTGAAAACACTACTAAAGGAATGAAATGAACCCTTTTTATAGTTTTCCATGTTCATGTAGAAATTAGGCAATTGGCTGGGAAGAACATAGATTATTTTATTGGTGTTGTAATAAAATATAAGTGATATACTTACCTCTTGCCAATTATTGGTAACATATAGTCTGACAGCAATAGATGGGTCAAAATATATGAAAGCAGAGAGTAGGTGAAAATGCAGCATCTGTTTATATACTATGTAGACTTAGATATTTGAGAATATCATGGTGTCTCTAATGATATTGAATCAGAAATCATCTACTTTTTATAGAGTTATTTTGTATTGAAGCCTAGAAATCAGTATAGATTATGTTCTTTTATTAGAGATTATATATCATTTAAAGTAAAATGTGTTTATTTCAGAACACATAAAAACCTCTCATATTATATAAGTCTTATCTCCACCTATGGACTTTTCACCACTTTAAAGATAATATTGTATATTATTAATTCTTTTACTTTTGTAATGCATGTACTCATTAGATATGTTATTTTGAAATATTTAAGCTATTACTGTTCAATATGAAAGTATTAAAATATTTTAGTAGTATTAGTGATTGTCCAGTAATGGATACAAATTTCTCAAAAGACCTAATAAAATCTGTGTTAGGAAAGTTACATTGCTCTCAAATCTGAGCAACTTCTGCTTCCTCCATCAAAAGTCCCTACCACGTGAAGAATTAAATGAGACTGTAGAATTTTGACAAAGACTGCTTACTCACCATGTGTGAGCACAGAATATCTAAGTGTAGCTCTGTGATTTGTCTGATCACACCTGATGATAAATAAGAAAAGTACCCCATTTAAAACATCTAAACATGAAATTCTGGGACTCACAATATTTTTACTCAACTTGATTATTAATATTTGTAGGAATTAGACTTTTTTTAACCTTTGTGATTTTTTTATCAGTCTTTCACTTGACATGATCTTGATTTTTCTTTTGAAACAACGTAATTTCCTCTTAGAATCACACTGTGATTAAACTGAATTACATGACACAAGCAAAATATATTAAACTCTAGTCTTTTCTTTTTTCTTTCAAGATATTGAATAGGAAGGTTACATACTGTTTCAATAGTGAATCTTTCATATAGGTGTATGGGCAAGATAAAATTATCTAGGATCTTGGCATTTAGGTTATTATTGCTATAATTATATTTCACCATTTGGCTTCAGTTAATTTTTCCAGTAAGTTGTCATGAATTGAAGAGGCAGAGATATTCTTCACTTTTCTTTATTTAAAAATGATATTAGATTTTCTACAAGGTGTTTGTCCACAAAATTTTTCTCCAAAGCCTTTTTATAGAAATAAATTTCCCAGAATACACTCTTACCAGATAGCCAAATATGATTATTAGGTTTTTAAAAAAACTTTATCATTAAAAAACAATAAGGGACTGAGATATTGACATAAATGACAACATGGAATACTTTTAGTGGATAAATTGCATCTTATCACCTGTAATGCTGTTGATACATTTTTGGAAGAAAAAATAGTATTTAATTTTAAGGAAATTGTATAGAAAAATGACAGCAATTTAATTGGTACTGATACATAATCATGTGAAGGGAACTAACATCTTGAACTTGCATTGTGTCACTTCTGGTGAAGTATAACCATGAAACTGTGCCATGATAATTACTTTTAATGACTTATTGATGTTATTAAAGTATATTGAATGCACAACTTTGAGCTTGCCCCAGTTTGTCTGCTGTTATGTTATGGATGCCATAATTTTCTCTTTTACTTTGGGATGGCTTTCTCCACAGAGAAACTCTAAATCTTTCCCATCCCATAAATATGTGAACACAAACTCATGATTTATTGCAATTTGGCTTCTGTTTCTGTGGAAGAGGTTTACCGTGCTGAGAAAACTCATTAATCTCATTCAGAGCTTGTAGTATAAACATAACCTTTGCAATATATAACAGAACAAATTATGTGTTTGTGTACTTACCATTTCTGTTTTAGAAAGAGAACAAATTGTACCATTTTTTCTACTTTTAGCTTAAATATTCATTGATAAATTTGCACTATTAACACAAAATAGGTATAAAATACATCATTTTTTCACTCCAACATTGGTTTTTAAATTTATTAACTACAAAAAGAAATATCAAACTGTGATTTGACATAAGACAAACTACAAAGTAAAATAATCTGCTGAGGTGATTTGGTCTTAAAATTGGTTTGTGATTCTGAATGTGATTGTAAACACAATTTTGTACCTACATGTTGATATCTTTCAAACTCCATTTCATATTAAATTTCTACAGAATTTCATGAAAAGAAATAGACTTAAAACATTATACCTTTTTAACTTGCGCAGAATATTTCTTTATTTTGTTTATTAACTTATGAGCTTGTTCTAAATCGTTTTTCATTTGTTTTTGCAATTTTCTGAAAATTTTATTTTGTATAATTTCTTTTCTTTGTAAACATTTGGATTAAATAGATAATTCTCAACTTTGACACCAAATTTGACTCTCTCAATTTTTAAAGTTTTGTTACATTATTCATTGGTCTGCAAAATGATAATTTCAACAACTAGTAGAAGGGAATATTGCTTTTGGGAGCTGATAATCTGCAGCATAAACATTTTATTTTATAGAATTAAGATTTTTAAAGCAACAATTTGTTAACCTATCTACTGCTAACCTATCATCAAATAAAGACTATTTTAACAACTTAACAGGCATTTTGTTAATAACTTAATAATTATCCTATTAAAGTACAATTTTTATTTTTTTCTCTTTAAGTAGAGAGCATATATATTCTGAGAGGTATTAATGAGGGATCTTCCACTCAGCACTGAAGGAAAAGTACTGCTTATAAGTATTTAAGATGGCTTTAAAATAAATCTTCTACTCATCATAAACATGTACAAAGAAAACTACTCATTGTTTTTCTTTTTTTTTTGTTGTTGGTATCTCATACCTGAAAGCACAGCCTGTACCTGTCAGCCCACCTGTTGTCTCCAAACGTGCCAGGAATGCAGCAGAGGGCACTGTGAGAATGCGACAGGACAGAGAAGCTCTGGACTACTTCACGGAAGATGCTATGACACTCGGCAGACGAAGAAGGGGAGTTGCTTTTTAACCCTAAATTATCCCTAATTTGAGAGAGATTTATCAAAATCTGATATTTACCAAATGAATATTCGGTGTTCCCTTGGCTGAAATCTCAGTTTCTGTTGCTGACTGAAGCTTCTGTCCTGAACCAAACTTGGACAAGAGGTGAAGGTACATTAGCATATGACTTAATTTCTACAGTCCAAGGCCTTTCTTTATCTACTATGTTCCAATATTCTGCCATTCTTTTCATCCACCCACTTTTCTTTCCCTCTGATTCTGGTAGATAGAGCTCATGGAGAGACATATTAGAATTGGCCAAGATTTTTATTCTGACTGCCAACAACAAATTACTTTTTGAAGCTAAAATTGTTAAAATTTAGTGTACCTCTGCAATGTCTCTACTATCAAAGTGTCCCGGTGAATTGTTATATGACAACGGCAAGTTAAGAGTAGGATTAGAACAAACAATAGCATTGCAATTTTCTCAAAGAACAGCACTGTGTTCCAATGCCTGATTTTTGCTTTGTTTGCACTTCGTGCTTCTAAACCATGGACTAGAAAAAGGGAAGGGCAAAAGATCCTCTAACCAATTTTCCTTAATTATATTATTTAATCCCATTCCACAGGCCTTACACTCCCTAAAAATTTGTCCCAGATTCTGATAGTCAGTTGATTGTCAGTCTTGCTTCTTATTTTTTGGCTTTGTATGAATATTTAATAAAATATTGAAAAATAGTTCACCAATAGCTGTAGCGAGACTATTTTTTATCAAAGTATCTATTCAGAGACACTTGCTCCCATTCTTCTCTGTACAGAACTAATATGAATATAAACATGATAATTATACTTTGACTTCTATTATTAATATATTTTATATCTCCCTAACTCATTGGGACTGTGAAAAGAATTGAGACTACATTCACTTCTGACTATTATATAACATACACTCAAATGCTCATAATAGATACGGGAATGATAAAAAGTGGCAGGCATCGTACACAAATTCACTGACAACCTACCAGTTTGTATGCTTTCCAAATTAGTGCTGTTTCAGGGGAGCATGTTGCAAAATACACTCCAAGAATTCCATTATCCTTATCATTCTTATATTTGTAAATAAATCCTGAAAAAGAACAGTGAGATCCACTTGCAAAGTGGGCTGTCAGGTGTTCTAGTCAATAAAAGACACGTGGAGAATGTGGATCCGTAGCCCCTGGGGCAGAAGCAGTTGAGTCATTTCGAACTAAAAATATGTGACTCAAGATCATTGCAAATGTCTATGAAAGATATTTTGATATAATGTAGCTGTGATAGTGTACACTTATTTTATAAGATTAACATACTTTTATAAGTATATGAGATTCTCAGATTTCTAAAATTAATGAATCAATCTCAAAATATCCACAGAGAAGGAAAAATAAAGGAAAAGATGGATTTGTAAATATACTCTTTGTTTTCAGCCTGAAATATTAGTATCTAATTTGCCTGAGCTGAAGGGTCAGTTTTATAGTAAAGTGGATAATGTATTGCTATTATGTATCCTTATACATAATGTATCCTTATGCGGGTTTCCTCTTTAGTGCTTCCCTGGGGCTTTAGTCCTCCATTCTCCAAATCCCTGGTGTTTCTGCAGTTTTACTCCATGGTAAGAACATTGGTGATTGTTTCTGTCCTGAAAGCAACTTTTTAGAAATTGGTGGAATGATCAGTATGTACTTATATACTATGATAAATGACCATATGAAATATATTCTAGTCCTCGGTATTTTATAGTAAAAGAAAATGTTCTACCACTTGCCAATTTCATTAGATCAGCAACTTTACTGACATTATTTTTGCAAGCAGTAAGCTTTTGGAGACCACAATAAATAAGCTTTATTTTCTGTTTAAAACAAGTAAAGAAAAATAGTCGCGATGCGTTAAGAGCGCATCATGCATCAGACACTCTAATAGTGCTTTGCACGCATCATCTTTAGTCGTTAGGACAGCTGTGTTCAGCCAGTTTCATCAGAGTGCTTAAAACGTTGCTGAGTGCAGAGCCCACGGGCAAAGCCAGGTCTTCGAGAGCGCAGTCCTTTCTACAACCCGTCCAGCGGCCATTCACCACTGCCATCTTCCCGATGTTCAGGCCATCGTTGTATGAGATCAAGAGGTAGGTTTGATCGCTTTCTGTTGGAGATTACTAGTTTCATTCTTCTACACCATGTGGAGAAACTTGTGTATATGGATCTGTTCACTCCCCCCCCGCCCCCAGAACTTTTCTCAATACTGAACCATTTGCTTGAATTTGTAATGGTCTATGCAGAGGCTGGATGAGGGAGTGTGCTGAGGTGCAGGGCAGTTTGAAATTACAGCTGCAACCGGTCAAAAACACAGTCTCTGGAAGAAACAGTGAGCCTGGACGGGCACCTTAGCGAAAGGACTTGGCAGCTGTGGGGCTCATTGGTTCCCAGGCCTAGAGTTTTCTTTTGAGGATTTCATATGAAGAGAATTCACATTGAGCATCAGTATCAGGAATTCTTTATTTCAACTGAGAGAGTTTTACCTTCTCAAAATGTTCAAAATATTTATAGTTTGTAAACAGAAATTGTTTCTTTTATTAGTTTCTAGAAACTATGAACAAACTGTGTTCCCTGCTCTTAATATACAAGATAGTATAGCTTACAGCTTAATGAATTTACCTCACGTTTGGTATTTACCTTTTCTTTTGTCTTTTTGCTCAGTGATCACTTTACCGTAATATCA
This sequence comes from Carollia perspicillata, assembly GCA_004027735.1. Lineage (NCBI taxonomy): Eukaryota > Metazoa > Chordata > Mammalia > Chiroptera > Phyllostomidae > Carollia > Carollia perspicillata. Next base: position 19,122 of record PVKM010013820.1, on the reverse strand, counting down.
CACATTTATTTTTAATTAATAGTATACTTAATAAAACTGCACGTTAGAATCTTATGCAAAAGGCAAGACTTAAAAACTCCTAAAGACTAAATGAAATATCATCTTGTACTGCTAACAGAATGATTTTTCTTGTGTCTTGTAAAACTTTAGAGACTCAATGAGGAGTTACAGTTCCCAGAGACCTGATTTCTAACGCTCAGTCTAAGCCCTCACCACTCACCTAGATTATCGAAGTAGCCCCCGAACTGACCTCCGGTGCAGCAATTCCCATCATGTGCCCTCTCCACAGAGCATCCAAAGTGATGTTTTGAAAAATTAAAATGCATTCGTTACCACCCTCTATATACCTAAAATATTTTTATAACTTTGTAATGTAGTTAAAATAAAATCCTTAAATCCTTAACCTGTCCTCAAAGATCCTCCATTAACTAAGCTCACCTCCTATCTCCAGCTTTACTCTGGACCATTCAGAATCTGTGACATCTACATGGATCTGCATCTCAGAGCTTTCAGGTAACATATTTTCAGGCTGGAACCGCCTCCTCCCACCCGTGTCAGCCCAATCATCCTCTGAGCAATCCCACCCCAGCTAAAATGACTCCCGCCCCGAAGTGGCATCCCAGATCACCCACTGCGGACGCCCTGAACTCTTCTCTCACACAAACTTACTTTTATTTGAACCACAGCAATTACCACAATTTGTGATTACATATTTGCTTATCATATGTCTTTTTCTAAACTGTAAGTCCCCCAAAGGAAGAACAGCTCATTGTCTGCTGCTCTGTAGCCAGTGCCCATTAGAGCATTCATTCACTCAGCAAACAGTAAATGTATGCATAACTAGAGCATGACCACGGGTACTTATAAAGAAAACATAGACTATACAAATCTCTTTGCTGTTTATCTCTGGCTCACCGCTAATTGAAAACTCAGTCATATGTGCTCAGTTAGTTACTTAAACCAAAGTTATGCATGGGAGGAGATAGCATCATTTAGTTGACTTGCTTTCCAACTACGTGCGTTTCACTGTGAGATCCAAACCCTTGCAGTACAGAAGTTTGAGTCGATCAGTTCTGGAACATGTACTTTGCATTTGAAGAAGAAATGCGGTTCTTCGTGGCCCAATGTCTCGTTGTTGTATTTGGAATATATTTTTACACTGCAGTTATATTTGTGATAGGATATAGGTATTATAACATAGGTAAGTATGTTTTGATGGAAAAATAAGTATTAGGCTACTGACTAGGATGGATATTTGGAGTCCTTGCTATCACTAAAGCTTCAAGAACAAAGTTTGATGGATGAGTTGTCTATGAAGAGCTTTTTTACACTTGACAATTAATTAATTTCATGGCAACCACTGTGCTAATCACATTAAAACACAGTTACTACTTCTTACTTCCATGTATTTACGTACCGATGTTAAAGAAGTCTTGTTATTTTTATTTTGCAACCTGGCTTCCTCTTTAACAACAGCAAGATCCCCAAATCTTTTTAATTTCTATATTTCAGTTGTACACTTGTAGTTTATGCCCTAACCACTTTTTATTTCTCACTTAATTATGCTGGTTTTTAAAGCAGAACACCTGCTGAGGGGTAAGCTACTTTTGAACAGATCCAATTGTCTTCAGAGCAAAATGAAATATAGGCACAGAGGCCCGATTATTATTGTGTTAGCATAATTGTAATTATAAATAGAGTGTTTCATTATATTACATCTGTTGAAGTTTTAAGTGAATCTCGGTAATGTGCTATATTAATGAGCAACGAGGAATTGCTGACTTGGCACACTTTTGGATCGTATTTGCGACAACAAAAGAAGTTATGAAAATGAATTCACCAGAGGAACCCTACTGGGTTAGTTCCTATGATTCATAAACGTATTATGGTAATAAAGCAACATGAAATGACAATGCTGGGAACTCACATGTACAAGGGATGATCACTATTTCTCCAAGCACATTATGAAGAAGTAAGAAGTGCTGGGGATTGTAGAGAAGCTTGAGTAGCAGCTGTCACACTGCTGAAGAAAACTGGAAGTTGATCTTCACCTTGCCCCTTCTCTGGTTCTCTCATGTGCAGTTTTCCTGGTAATATATGAATTGATTCAGGACACAGAGAAATTATTCTCACGACCTAGAGGTACTGAGTTCTCTCTCTCTTTTTTTAAATAAGAGAAAACAGAGAAATAGCACAGGTCTTAACTTCAAACACAATGGGGGTGGTAATTATCCTCTCCCTTTCTGTGATTCCCACATGGAGTGTCAGGGTTCCAACAAGTGCAGGAAACTGGAGTGATGAAAGGTCAATGGATGTTGAGGAAACAAACTCTGGAGATCTGTAAATCTGGATCATCTCTCTGGCATGTACAAACAAGTCAGCATGTGTCTGCACTGAAGTATAAATAGCAAAAGCCCTACCAAATATCAACTGTTCGCTTTAAAAATACTCTTTAAAGACCTTCATTTCCATTATCATTCTTCTCGACTAAAGCTAATTTATAAAATGTGGGTTATAAATCAACTTAGTAAACTTATTTAGTTTCTCTTGATTTGAGACTTTTTATTTTTTAATAATCAAATTTAAAAAATGCTCAATTTAATTAATTTTACTATTAAACTGACTTAAAAAGTTAGAATGGTCAGACAACCTTAATTCATCTGAGCCCAGTCCAACTTTTTGTTGCACTTAAAATCCAAATCTACTTGTTTTTCTAAAGAGGTATCTTTATTTTCTATTGCTGCATAACAAATTACTATGAATTTAGGAGTTTAAAATAACACCTATTAGTTCACGAGTCTATGCCTAAAGTTCAAGATGTTGGCCAGGCTGTGTTCTCATCTTGGGGAAGAATCTGTTTCTAAGCTGAGATTATTGGCAAAATTCAATTCCTTGCTGCTGAAGGACTGATATTCCTATTTCCTTGCCTGCATTCTTTTCCATTTGGTCTCCTACCATCTTACTTATGTCTTAATGACAACACCAGTATTCTGCTCCCAGTTAGCGCTTCATGCAAACACTGGCTCAAACCATCCAGCAAATGTCAAAGAGCTTGACTAGAATTACATTGCTGGACAGTGATTAGGTAATGTTTTCAAGGTGCGGCAATAAAAATCAACATGACTTTGACTGATGTGTCACTCAAAAATGATAACTAATCATTTTTATCATGTGTTAAATTCTTTATTCATTCATGCAACAAATACAGATATATCACAACACCTTATATGCTCAACAGCTAGGGGAAAAAGGAATAAGGCTAGATCTTTCTCTCAGGGAACTTAATGGATGCTTTGTGCCATTCATTCTTTAGAAGCAGAAGGTGTAATTGCAAAAAAAGAAAGACTCATATTTGAGAAGCTTGAAGTTTTATTGTAAACATACATACAAGCAATAATTATAGGAATAATTATTTAATTGCCATTGTGATGAGCACTATTAAGGCAAGAATGTAAGATACATTAAGACCTGTGTCAGGAATGTAGCCTAGAAAGAGGGATCAGAGAGTTCCCTGGGAAAGTCACATTGAAGCTGCCATTTGAGTACCAGGAAATTGTGATGGAGTGAATACTCATACTCGGAGAAAGGGAGAACATAGAGTGTGGATAGGGAATCTGAGCTTTTGATAACTCATGAAAAACACGGGTACCTTTTTATTCTTTTATAACAATATTTTATAAAATGGACTAAGAAATTTTTCTTTAAATCTGTAATGGTTTTATAATTAAATACATAATTTCTTGAACTGGTCATGAAAATACTTTTGCAACAACTACTATACTTTTGTCTTGAGGCATATAAAAAAAGTTTGTTTCCAAAAGTAGGATGCATTTCAAATTGTATTTAACACACACACACACACACACACACATATCTGGCACTCTTTTAAATTGTTTATAAATAATAACCCAGTCTTCATAATGACTCTATTAGGTTGCTACAGTAATTGTCTGCATTTAACATATGGATAAGCCAGAAGGACAGAGCGATTGCAGGGTGAGAGAGACACAATGTGAACCCAGGGTGTTTGACTCCAAGGGTCTTGGTGTGAACTCTCATGCTATACTGTCCAGTGCCAGGACCTGAATGAGAATAGAGTATGCTGCACAAATAGATACTATTTACATTATTACTTCTTTTGTTTATCCTGTCTCTTTTTTTGTCACTGTATGCATGACAAAAAAGGATGCACTCTATGCATCCATTTTGCATGCATTCAAAATAAATCACACTTTCTGAAAAGATTCTCCTTTCTGTTCAACTGTATTTATTTTATGTTTCTTATTATTGACACTCCGGTAGATGTCCCCCATTTGCCCTACTGTGCCCACCTCCACCAGCTCCTCCCCCTCTCTCCTGGCCTTCACCAAACTGTTGTCTGTGTCTATGGATTATGCATACACGTTCTTTGGCTAATCCCTTCATCTTTTACCATCCAGTCCATTCCAACCCCTTCCCTCTGAGATCTATCAGTCTGTTCCATGTGTCCGTGCTTCTGGTTTTATTTTGTTGTCAGTTTATTTTGTCCCTTATATTCCACATATAAATGAGATCATATGGGATTTGTTTTCCACTGATTGGCTTATTTCACTTCGCACAAAAATCTCCAGGTCCATTAGTTACCCATCTTCTATCAAACTGATATAGTATCATTAAGAAGTTCTCAGAAATTGAAAAAACACATCATCTTTTGGAATACTTGTTTGTATTTGGCAACTATTTTATTTCCAACATGGATAAGAATACATCTCTGAAAGATGTGTCAAATATGATCAGTTTGCTTGAAATTATTATAATTGTATTATATCGAGTGCATCTATATCTTTTATATTTGGTATGCAAAAATATAGGAAAAGGCCTGACTTGTTTATTTAATCCAATATGGTCACAAGTTGTTTTTTCAATACTGTTTTCTCCCTTCTCATTATCAACCTTTATATGTTTCTCTAAGTCATTTCTTACAGCACAATATGGAATTGATTATTTCTTCTGAGGTTTGGCTTTCCCTTCTGCATTAAACACACCTCCCCCCCAAAAAAACCACACACACACACACACACACACACTCACACACACACAATTAAGGATGCACAGGTCGAGAATAAAGAATTAATGTCTGTCTTATTTGGCAGAAAAATAGTCACATAGCTAAATAATCCTAGAATATCTACTGAAATGGACTAGACCATTAACTGAATTTGGAAAAGTCGACTAATTCAAGTTGAAAAGAAGAAATTATTTGAATCTTTTGTATAACAATAACAAACAAATGAACAATAAAATAAAACTACAGGTTATAAGAGCCTCAAAACCATATAATACTTTGGGATAAATTTTAAATACAGAGTGCAGTATGTTTACAGTGAAAATTATGAAAACATTTCTGAAAATAATTAAAGGTCCAAAATAAGAAGAAGAGAATTGACTGGGGTCCTCTGAGGAACAGAATTGATCCAGTATATGTAAATAAAGAGAGAGATTTTTTTAAGGCTTGTGCAGTTGTGGGGCTGACAAATCTGAAACCCGCAGCACAGGCCAGTGTGCTGGAAACACTGATGGGAGCTGATGCTGCAGCCTTGAGTCTGAAGGCAGTCTTGAATCTCTTCTTCACAGGGAACCTTAGTCTTTTTTTCTTAGACCTTTGACCGGATGTGGGGAATCTGATTATGAATGGTAATCTGCTTTACTCAAAAGTCTACTGATTTAAATATTGATCATATTTTCAAAATACCTTCGCAGCATCGATATTAAAGATTAATTAAACAACTGGGTGTTGTAGTCTAGCCAAGTTGACACATAAATGTAGCCATCACAGTAGATCATATACTATGTTCAAAAGTCAGGAGACACAACATTGTAAAAATTGTAATTATTCCCAATTTGATCTCTAGATTCTATGTAATCCCAATGAAACCCTTGTGGGCTTTTTTTTTTGTGGGGGTCGGGGGAAGGCATTTACAAACTGCTAAAATTTATTCATACTTGAAATAGCATAGTAAAAATAATTTTAACTATACAGGACAGAGTTAAGCAATTGAAACATCTGATTTTAAGATTTACTATAAAGTTAAAAGAAAGTTAAAAATTGTATGGTATTGGCAATATGATGGACAAAAAGACAGACATTAGAAAAATACACCCACACATTTATGGGGAGCTGATGTCAATTAAAAATATCTGGACTTATTTTTTCTTTCTGTCTCTCTCTTTGCCCCACTCTCTCTGTGTGTCTCTCTCAGTCTCTCCTCTCCTACTCTCTCTCTTTTTCTCCATATGGTGAGAAGGTGGCCTTCTGCTAGCCAGGAAGAAGGGTATCACCAGGATGTAAATCCACCAGTAACTTGATTTTGAACCTTGCAGCCTCCAGAAGTATAAGAAAATAAATGTCTGTTGTTTAAGCTACTCAGTTTATGATATATTGTTATAGCAGACCAAACTAAGTTTCTAACAAATTACTTCCCTCTTCCTTCACAGCTAGTTACTATACAACAGGATTTTAGATAGGGTATAAACCTACTTTTTAAATTTTACACTTATATAATACTTTAATATATGCTAGAGAAAGTAAACAATATATCAAAACCATGAACATGATTTTTTTTTAATTTTTTGAAGATTTTATTTATTTATCTATAGAGGGGAAGAGAAGGAGAGAGGGAGAGAAATATCAATGTATGGTTGCCTCTCATGTGTCCCCTGCTGGGAACTGGCCTGCAACCCAGGCATGTGCCCTGACTGGGAATCGAACCGTGGTTGTTTGGTTTGCAGGCCGGCGCTCAATCCACTGAGCTACACCAGCCAGGGCTGAATGATTTTTTGTTTCATGTTAAAACAGATAAAAATGCATTCAAGACCTATTTTAAAATGTTAGGTAATATTAGTATTAGTAAAATTTAATAGAAATTAAACAAAAATTCTCAAGATGATGTGAAAATAATTCACAATACATTGCACTTCTATTAATCAATTTCTTAATTAGTATTATTTTTAAATTGTGTTTCAAATTCCATTCTTCTTCTAAAAATGCTAATCATCATTAATTATAGTCACTGATTCAAGTGAATATAATTCTTCTACTATTGGTTTAATTTTGACAAGACGTTAGACTTTGTTTATTTTGTATTTCATTAACTGCTACTTGGAATGAAGATCCAGTCAATTTTTTTGAAAAGTAGTGGAAGTAAACTCTTCTAAAATAAATGCATTTTTAAACGAGTGTTATCTCTCAGATGGCATAGAATGTCTTTATTTGCTTATATGGTACATTGCTAAGAAAGGGTTCAAAATCCTATGTGAAAAAAAGACCTTCTGTAACCAGCACTTTGCAAGAATTTACAGAGCACATTTTCTCCCTTATTCTTTTGTCTGAGGGAAAACGTCCCATTATGTTTAACACATGAAGGTTAATTTTTGATACAATGGGTTCATTTTTAACTCAGAAATTTCTGCTTATTTTACTGAAATCCATCCCCATGCATATTATTCTTGTTCCATTTATATCTGAGACACTTTCAAAATCAAGCACAAAGTTGTATAATTATATATGATATTAACAATTATCACTTGCTAGTAATCAATTACTGCCAGGGATAATTTGATGCATTCATACTCCCCAAAATAGTATTTAAAGCTCTGTTCTTCGGATGACTCACTGCTATCGTATTTCCATCTGTGTTGAGTCTCTTTCATAGGCCTCTTCACATTCATTTTAATTACTTTAATCAATAATATTGAAATCACAGAAAGGAAAAACAGCCAGCTTAGTAATGACTGCAGACCTTGGCTGATTTCAACTAATTATGCCAATTTCACACAAACATACAGACAACCAGGTTAAGTAGAAGCCTGATCCCTTAGCTTCTACACCGTATTTACACAGTGACACCTCATGGTTGAAACTCCTTTTTCTAACTCTGATTTTGATTTCGTGTTTATTCTTTCCCTGATGTCCTTTTAATCTTTTCCCCGATTGCTGTCACTTTGGGGACTACATTTGGAAGTGTTCCCAAAATACATGGATGCATCTTTTTTATGCCTTTTCTCGTGCCATTTCTCCAACTGTTTCAAGGAATAGACAAGTCCTAAAGAGAGTTGAAGAAGGTGAAGAAGACTTGAGGGAAAACATTAAAATTGAGGACTAGGAAATAATGGGTAACTTTTTGAAAGGGGAGCCTCCTTAGAAGCCAAAAAATAAAAATATTCCTCAAGATGTTCAGAGTTGATGATGAAGTAGAGGCAGTCATATATAGCAACGGTTTAAAAATTGTAAGTGAAAATGAAATTGGGAGAAGAAAACCGAAGTGCCAAAGTGGAAGATGTTTCAGAGCTCTAGATATTGGAGAGTGAAAGGTCAGAGACCAATGGAGAATAAATGACTTTGCAGTGTTCAGGAACAGTTGAAGGAATGCATTCCCAGAGCATGAAATAAACATTGGCATTAACAAAACTTTGTCTTGAAAGATAGCCATACATCAGTACATCTGAGAACATAAAGAAGAAAGAGATAATGTTAGAAAGGCTGAAATATTTTGGGTGATAGAGACATAACTGAAGAACTTATGCCAGTCAAGTTGTTAACTTGACCTTCTAAGTAAAGTTAAAAAAAGTTATGCATATGGGGGTAGGGGTATGAGGGGAATCTCTGTACCTTCCTCTCAATTTTGCTGTGAACATAAAATTGCTCTAAAGATAGCTTAAAATATTTCATATTTTTAAAATTAGTGGCATGAATTGAGATATGGGGAAAATTTTTTGAACAGCTTATTTTAACTAATGTTATAGAGAATTAGTCCCAGGGCTTAATAAAATAATGCTGAAACAAGAATAAAGTTGTAGTTGAAGTTAAACCAACACAATTTTTCATTGAATTCCTTTTTCTTCAATTTCATAAATTCAAAACAAGATTCAAGAAGGCGATGTTTTTGGTGAGGTTGTTATTTTTTATTAGACTTTTTTTTAGTTGGTCTAGGGATTGTATGGACTGATGAACACAAGAATTAGGGATCAAGAGAGACTGGGAAACTGATAATGGGTGCTATTTATTGAGCACCTATAAGGAGCCAAGTGTTCTGATGGCTGCTTCGTGTAACTTAATATCAACCTTGAGTACATCCTGTAAGATAAATGTCATTGTGTCCATAACACGGATTATTATTACCATTATTGTTATTAATTATAAAATCTAATGTTTATCAGATGGTCACTGTGTGGCAACCCTGGCTCAGTGCTTCAGTATAACCATCTCATTTAATCCTAGGGAGTTAGAAGGGGCTCTTAGCACTTGGCTGTATAAAGTACTTGACATTCATTATCTCCACTCATTTTTACCACAAATCTATGTACTATCTCCCTCCACTTTACAGAATTCAAGTATTGATCGTATGGCACTCTTTTATACACTGAGGTTGCACTGATAAGTACTCTGTGATGTTTCTTGTATTCAAAAGTTATACATTGTGTCCTGTCCAGCTCCAGGTCAAAATTCTGTGTGTGATCTTGCAGGCCTGACCACAGGCAATGGCAAGGCTTTGTCTAGCAGCACCAATGGGTGGGAATATGCCCTCCCTATGCCAAAGTTGGTACAGAGCCAGCACATGGCAGTTTTCTGGAGGTAGTTGAAGTCAATGGCATCCTCAGGCAGCCATGCTCAGAGGCATGTCTATGTTCCTAGTCTAGGCACCTTTATTTGAAAGCCTTCTTATCAGGGACCTTGGCTGAGGCACATCCCAAACACTTCACCAATGCCTCGTTATGGGGATTTGGCTAGGGTACTCTTCTCTTATTTGTCCCAGCACATTTCCAAGCCTAATTCTTCCAGCTGACCCCTGGGTACATACAGGGGCAGAGATCTTTGGTTCTGGGCTCATCAGCATTGAAAGAGTTGCCTTGTCTGTGCGGCATCCACCTGACTCTAACTCAAGGCCATTCTGTGAGGGAAAATGGACCACACTGTTGGGTGTACTGTCACAGTAAGTGAAGAAAGACTGGATTGCTGCATTCAGTTTGTTAGCTTTCCTAATTGATGGCCTGGGCACTTCCTTGCTCAAAACGATAGGATAACTTTGCTGCACATAACAATAAAAATTCCAAGTGTCTTTGCTTTTTGTTGAATTCAAATGCTTTCACTAATGTGTTCTTATTTTCTTATGATGATTGGAAACTCAGCTTTACAGCAGTGACTATTGAATTTTTCATAAAAATGTTGATTATTTGTTAATAAAAATGTTTATTTTGTAGGTTATGACAAACAATTGAAAAATGAGCTCTCATAGGGTTGGCATATGTGCTGTTCAGTCCTCAGGTGCAATGTTCTCACCTCTCCTTTTCATAATTTTCCGATTTTCCTTTTTCCCTGGATGTTAAAACTGAAAGGCAATGGTAAATTGCCAGAGCTAAAACTATAACAAGTTGTCCCTACTCTCCATATTCTCTTCAATTTATTAGGCCTCACTGTCATATCTGACTTAGATTTTGTACTCTGTCAGTCAGACAAAGAATATAGTTCCCAAAGATAAAAAAAGATAGCAATTTTCAGATACATTTTTCTCTCCTCACTTTTCTGGAGATCTAGACATACTATTCACCAAAAGATAGTATATACAGTGTTTATGTCTATAAAGTTGAAAATATTTCAGTTGTCAAAGTAAATCTATTTCATAGAGGAGAATGTTTCAAAAAAGAAAAAAAAAGGGGGGCATGCACTGTCTCTCTCTCACTTTCTGTCTTTTTTGTTCTGGAGCATGCCTACGCCTTTCTTCCGTGTTGTCTCTCAAAGAGGGTATCTATCCTCTCTCTCTCCTAAACACCAAGGGCTCTATTTTTGCCTCTATAACTTGTTTTCTGAGCCCATTTCCTCTGTGGTTAATTTCTCTGCCTCTGTGACTTTCTAAATAAACTTTTTCTCTTGTAGTTTGAAATTTTAAAAAAGGAAGAAAAATAAACTTATGAATCGCTGCTGTAAGATTTAAAATATCATAAAGATTGTTATTCAGGTCAAGTGTCATTTAAAATTGCTTGTGTCTTGTCGCTGTGAAGCAATGCAGTTGATTCTGCATCCTGCTCCAAAACTCAGGTCATTTGGTAGAGGAATGCATTGCTAAGGAGAACTTCTTTGAGTTCAGAGATATTTAAGGCTAGAGGTTCAGAGATTATCTCAGGGTGCTTCCAAAGTTCCATTTGGAGTTACTTTGCAAGCATTGCCAGAATGTTACATCTATAGAGCATTGCCAGAGCTGACCACCAAAGAGACTGAAGTATTAATTGACATTTCTTGTCTGGTTTCTCTCTCTTAAATGTGACATACATACTCTGCTCCCATTACCTCTTGCATATACATACTCTATACATTCAAAGATGCAATAAAAGGTGACTGTATTAAAAATATTATAGTGCATACCTTACACAGTGAAATACATGTAAGTTCACAATGTAATATTCTGGATTTATAAATAATGAGATAGTCATTACTTTTTAATCATTTCAAATAAAACAAGTAAACTAAAAATATGCTCAAATTTTATATGGAAACATCTGTGTTCTCATGTGCATATGTGAATAATTTAGCTTTCATTTTTATGTGCACTACTAAATTCTAAACAGTTAAATATAAGTTTAAAAAAAGTGTTTTGGTGAAGGACCCCTCTGAGAGTGGTTGGGGATGGGTTTGGTTTTGAGTGGACAGTGACAAGCCCTTTGAAGAAACTGAATGGTGGGTCAGCTTCTGTGGGCTCAGAAATTAGTCCTGTGGAGAGAGACGGGTGACCAGAACTCAAGATGTCTGTTCACACACAGTCCCAGAGAGACCTCCAGACTGAAAGGTGGTTCTCTTTGGAGATCGTCAGGGCAGGGTATGACACAGAATTGGTGCCTTAGTGTTCAGAAGAAGATTTTTTTCCCTTCAGGAGATCCTATCAGCACACATCTCACGTTATTTAAAGTGTATTGTTCCAGAAAGGCAGCTAACACTTTAATGTCTTATTAAAATGACGTGGCACTCAGAGCAATTTGATGTTGGTAGGTGGTTTGAGCAAACCTGAAGAAAGTGCCCAAAGAGTTAACTTACGTGTCTATACAAAACAACTCTCAGTTTTAACCAGATAAACTCATTGTATAAACTCTTTGGGAACTTGAACTTCTTGATTTTTTTTTAAATAACAGACTCAAACATTGTCATCCTTAGACATAAGATCTTTGTATTTAAAAATACAACTATTATGTATATATGTAGTATTAAGGATGAAAATTTTCTAACTCAAGGAAATTTTTGACCAACATGTTTTAAAGTGACCATTTTAATTTATAAAATAACATGTGGTACTTAAAACATGACTGAGCAAAGTTCATGGGTATTGGGTAAATTGGTAGGAATAGTTTTCACTGTATTTGTATATTTATACATCACTTGTCTTAACACAATGTTTTAGTTTAATGAATGCTTTTGTAAGGATTTAACTGTAGTACCAACTCCGACATATGATTCTATTTCCTGGTTCTCAAATATTTTCTGTTCAAGCTTAGGACTATTAGGTAATAATTGTAAAGCAACCTTTGAGGAATATTCCATAAGTTCTGTAGTTTGAGGTTTTAACTAATTTTCATATTCAAATCATGTTATAGTATAAAGAACCTTGGCAAATCAACCAATTATTATACCTCCAGGAATTGTGTGGAAGTAAACTTTATATGGTTTTTAATCAAAGGACTCTGGTAGAAATATTAACATAAGACTGGTAGAAGTTTAAGTGCTGATTATTTTTTTAAAGCTGACTTAGTATTGACAAAACACATTTTCAGATTTATTTAGCAGGTTATTTATGGCCAAACTGTCATTATTGTGTCATTTTGTATTGTAGCAGTGAGCAAAAATTCAACAAAGCCAGCGCTGTCTAAGTTAGAGCCACTTTATGCATGCATTTAAATGACAGGAAAAAATATGGTACAATCTGTCAGTGAAGTCAAACAAGCAAACAAACCAACAAAGTCAGTCAAACAATTTTCAGCATTCATACATAAAATGAATGCTAATGACCCAAAAACTTTATTCTTTAGCATGAAGTCTAGGTATTAGGCAGAAATGATCACAAAACTACCTTTTATGATCTCTCTTCATTTTTAAAATTCTTTTTAATTGTTCAGTTATCTTATGTGATATTTTTCTCTTTACTATTTAAGAATCATACTAACTACACAATGTCAGTTGGATAAATTATTATTTATTACTCTAGAAAAGTTTAATGTGAGAGACAGTAAATTTTATTATCAATGAGGATGAGGATAAAGAAGAAAACAGAAAAGGAAGAGGAAGAGATAAATAATATATTTTATTCAATTTCCATTCCCCATGATATTATGACATTTCTTTGGCAATTAAAAAACTATCACTGTTGTTCCAGCCATCATCCATGGGTCATTTTGATATATTACACATTTCTATAATAATAATTTGTATATGATTCTCCCACATTAACTGAGTGAAGACTTTTGAACTTGAGCTGTCTGACCTTCCCATCTGAATAAACTGAAGATTGTGTATTTCCAGCTAGTAGCAGCATGGAGGGTATAGTTAGGTGTAAACAGGTAGTGCAGAGTAGAAACTTCACCTGTTTGCATATTACCCTGGATTTGTATCCATTAATTTGTCCTTTCACTATATCCCATTACATATTAAACATTGAAAGCAATATAAGCAAAGAAGAGATTAATTATAATAGGTCAGATTTCTTTCATTTCCATGTAACATTCACTCACATTCATAGAGCCTGAATTTACTATTCACTTTCAAACAATAATTTTCCTGTTACTTCCATGACGGATAGAAACCTTCATCCTCTTTTGTAAATAAAAAGAAGTCAGAGGGTGATTGGTCATGCCACTCAGGCTTCCCTTATCATGCAAACACATTTACAGAACTAATAATCAGCACTCACCAGTGGAAGAAAGATACAAATGAGGTTTTAATTTTGGGCAGCTATTTATAATGCATAAAATGTTTTACATATAACAATTATTTTAAATCTTCTACCTAAAGCATCATAAACATCTATGCTAATAAAACAAGCAGACTACATGGAGAGGCATTAAATACACCCTTAATATGTTTAGGAGACATAAGAATCACTATAGATAGTGAAATGTACTTCTTATATGACCAACTAGGACTGCAAGGCATGATCAAGAGGTTAACTGTGACTAAATCAACTACCTACCATAAAAATCAATCTTCTTCATGTCAATATTAAAAAGAGAAAACATGTAATCAAGGAATGCAGTGCTGTGTATATACCTTACAATTCTGCATAAGATTAATAATTTTGACATTTGAGATGAAAAAAACTGAAGGATGAGTCAGCCTAAATTTTCACTATTGATATATTTTCTCCCCTTATACAGTTTGTTTGGTCACACAACCATACATCAAAATATCAAACTGCTTTAACAGTATAGTGGTATTAAAACAGAATAAAAGTTTTGATTTTATTATTTAAAATTGTCTTCTCATGTAAGATAAATTTGTTGAATCAATATTAGTTAGTCTACCTGTTCTGTTGTTCACATTATGAGGAAAAAAATGATAGAGAAACTCAATTTTTGGTGCCTTGAAAAAGTGAGGTGAGTCTTAATATTGTTATATTTTTACAGAAAAAAAATCAAGATGGCACCTACATGGTCTGAACCTTGCACATAGACAGGTAGCTACTGTTGCTGACATACCATCTATACCACTGTAATGATGTCCATTGTAATGAAATTCATACCATTGCAATGATACAACACTACCTTTCTTGTTTTCCCCATTCTGGAAACAATGGGGAACAATGGAGTTCCTTATGACGAACTAAGATAGCAGAAAACATAACAAAACAATACATCACTATCATGACTTAAATAGCCAAATACATTCAAGGTAAGCATACTCAGACCAAGGAGTCTTTTATTCCAAAACTGAGCCTGGAGAATTGGGAAGATGGCCACAATTGCTATTTCTGCCATTGTTTTAATACTACAATTCCATTTGAATTAGCTATGGCCAATTAAAGAGGATTTTATTCATGTGAAACATTCTGATGTATGAAAAAAATTTTAAATTGGCTAATAATTATTATTATAGTTTCAAATTATACTTCCATAACAAAACAGAAAAAACGTGAATATATTTAATAAAATAGCACTTGATACTACTTCCTACATCGTTCTCCTAAGGAAAGCAGCCAATAATTTTGCATACATATTTTTATGCTGTGTGCTGCATCACTCTCTTATAGTTGCCCAAACAAGAATGGTGGCTCTTCCAAAGTCCACCATATAGATGCAGAAGATTAAGACCTGTGGTTTATCCAGGAAGCTGATACGAGAGCTCTGCCTGACAGGGATACTATAGAATGAATAGATAAAATTGATGCAATCAACCAATTATATTATTTTTTGACAATGACAGACACAGAGTATTGGGAAGAAATAGAAACAAAGCAGAAAAACAATTTAAAGAGTCAATAGAGTTGAGCATATTCATTAGCACAGGTGATTTGAGAAGGAAGCAAAAAAATGCCTATTTGTGAATGTATGATAACCTGTTATTGGTTCCTAATGCTGCTGGATTTCCTAAATGATACCCTTGATATTCATTAAGCTTAACTAATAGAAGAAATGTAGGGATGGTTTCCTATTATCATCACATTTTTATTAACCTTGCAATAAACCTCTTTCATATGAGAACATCTGCTAATGCCCCTATATGTAGAAGAATCTAGTCAACCAGGAAATAAGTGTTCTCACAAAATATAGGATTAGCTTGAATTTTGATACATTTCAATAGTGACATATTATAATTTTTGTTCTGTTAATTCTGAACAGGAAAGAGTAAATGAGTAAAACCAAAACTATGGGAAACTTGGAGAAAATGACACAGAGTCACAACGATAGTGGACTTAATTCCTTTTGGCATGAAGTGGAGGAGCAGTTCTACACAGAAGAGTATATATTGGGACCCATTAGGATTTGAATAATAAGCAAAAGTACTCTATTGTGCGATGCAGCAGTGCAAGGAACTAAACAAAATGGAAACGAGCAATCTATTGCAGGCAGAGTTCAAAACACTGGGTGTAAGGATAGTCAATAAAGTAAGGGGAAGAGTAGATGAACTTAGTGAGATAGGAAACATAAAAAAGGAAATAGGAACATTTTAGAAGTAGTCAGAAATGAAGAATACATTACAAAGAATCAATAGTGGAGTACCTAAGTTAAGGATCAAATCAGTGATTTTAAAGGTAAGGTAAGGTAAGGTAAGGATAAAACCCAATCAGAATTGGAAAAGAGAAAATAAATAAAAGGATGAGGGTAATTTAAGGGATCTCTGGGACAACATCAAACATAAAAGCATTAGCATCATAGAGGTAAGAGAAGAGAGAAAGCAAGAGACTGAGGGACTTATTTTAACAAATAATGACCAAAAACTGCACTAACCTGGAGAAGAAAGTAGACACACAAATCCAGGAAGTACCAACAGAGAGTACCAAAGAAGATAAACCAAAAGAGGCCCATACCAAGACACATAACAATTAAATGCCAAAAGTTAAAGACAAAGAGAGAATCTTAAAATCAGCAAGATAAATTGCAGTTAGTTGTCTCGAAGGAAGCTGCCATAGACTGTCAGCTGATTTCTCAACAGAAACTTTACAGGCCAGATGAGATTGGCAAGAAATATCCAAAGTGATAAAAAGAAAGAACCTGCAACCAAGATTACTCTACACAGCACAGCTATCATTTGGAGTTGAAGGACAGACATATAAAGCACTTCCCAGACAAGAAAAAGCTAAAGGAGTTCATCAGCACCAAACCATTATTACATGAAATGTCAAAGAATCTTCTTTAAGAAGAAGAAAAAAAGATAAAAATATGAACAACAAAATGGTAATAAATGCATATCTACTAACAATTACTTTAACTGCAAAATGGATTAAGTGCTCCAATCAAAAGACATATGGAGGCTGAATGAATAACAAAACAAGACCCTTACACATGCTGTCCAGAAGAGACTCACTTCAAATTTAGTTTCACACAGAGACAAACAAAAAGCTGGGGTAGCAATAGTTATACCAGGCAAAATACACTTTTAAACAAACTCTGTAACAAGAGTCAGAGAAGGACCCAGTTATTCCACTTCTGGATATTTATCCAAAGAAATGCAAAACACAGTTTCAAAAGATACATTCAGCTATATATTGACTGGAACATTATTTGCAATAGCCAAAGCGGAAGCAGCTTAAGTATACATCAACAGTTGAATGGATAAAGAAGTGGTGCACATATGCAATGAAATATGAGTCCTACATAAGAAAGAATGAAGTCTTGCTATGTGTAACAACAGGGGTAAGCATGGAATGTATTTTGCTAAGTGAAATGTCAGGCAGAGAAAGACTCATGTCATAAGATTTCACTTATATGGAATCTAAAACACAAAACAAACAAACAAACAAACAGAACAGAAACAAAGTTATAGATACAGAAAACATTCTGGTGGTTGCCAGATTGGAGGGCAGTAGTGTGGATGGGTGAAAAAGTTGAAGCAATTAATAAGGGGACTAAATGGTAATGGAAAAAAAGGCAATAAAGATTAAATCAAAAAGAAAAAGGAAGCACAAACTGGTAATTACAGAAGAGTCATGGTGATGAGAAGTAGAGCATAGAGCAGAGATTTTCAACCTTTTTCATAAACTAATTACTAACAATCTGTGGCATGTTAAAAATATGTAATGTTTTTGCCAATCTTAAAACAAGTATTAATTTTGATTAATTCACACCAGACAGCTTTTCTGTTGGCTGTTGTCATTTTTTTATTTGACAATCTAACAGAAAAGACATCAGTGCCTCTAACTAAATAGCCAGGTATTAAATGTTCTAAAAATTCTTGTGGCACACAGGTTAAAAATTGCTAGCATAGAAAATAATAGTCAATAATAATGAAATAACTATATATATAGTGTCTGATTCATACCAGACTTATCGAGGTGATTATTTAGTAAGTTATCTAATGTCTAATCACTGGGTTGTATACTTAAACTAACACAAAATTGTATGTCAAGTATAACTGGAAAATAAAAAAATGTAAAATCAAAATGCAAGTATATTCCCTGAATCAAGCAGTCTTCAACACACACACACAGACACACACACACACACACACACAAATGATTATAAGTGGGAATTTTATATTTGAGATGTATACATCTTTATATTAGTCTCACACTGATTGATATTGCTTCACCTCCTTTGGTTAATAATTATTTCAGCTACAAAGCAAATACTCAGGACTTTTTAAGTCATTCTTTTTTTGTTTTATTCTACTTTAATTTTTAAAATATGCTGGTATTGGAAGCAGCTTTAACATATAGCTCTGAATTTGGACCAGAGCTTTCCTGTAACCATACTGAAGCAATTAGTAACAAAGTGTAGAAATGATCCCTAAAAGTATATAGTCTTCATATTGAAGTAATTAAATGCTAACTTTTACACTGGTAAAATGAAAACTGTAGGAAAAGCAAAAACCCCATTTCTCTACAGCGATTTTTATTCCTTGCTTACTTTTTGAGGAAATAAGTAAAAGTTACAGATAAATGTGAGTGAATGTTTGTAGAAGACATACATTCCAGAATGTTACATGTAAAAATATAAAAAGATTTTTTAAAAGGACTCGAGGAAAATTATTATATAAGTGAAGAAAATATATGGTTGTTGTCAAGGCTGAATAATTTTATATTTTTAAATGAGAAAAACTAGGGTACAGTGTGACATCAAATCCCAGAGGCTGGGTTTAGCAGTGGTCTAACAAATTACACTAAAGTTTCTGGCCTGGTGAAGGTGATATAGAGGAACTTGGGCTGATTGCGTACAACTGAGCAGTTCAGGGAGGGACAAACCCAAGGGGAAAAGGTGATCAGGAACCAGGCTATTAATTTTCTGAGCAGAAGAAACAAAGATACGCTCAAGTGTGAAGACGAAGGCCAATGACACGTAGACCCAAGATTTGTCAGATATAAAATGTGATATTTATTGTTGAGTTCTAAAAAATGCTGGAGGATTAATCTTATAGTGTCTTCTATATTCTTTAAAATTTGTCTTCTCTAGTTA
>PVKM010013819.1:13639-29868 GCA_004027735.1 Carollia perspicillata | reverse complement strand
AAATGTGATTGCCTTTAGGAACTTTTTCACCCTGATATAGATTTGTACTTCGCTGCCTGTGTAAATTGTTATTAGAAGCAATTGTGGTCTCTCCAGGAGATTAGGAGCAGATCCATAGGAAATGGGGCTTATCTTGAACACATATTATTGGGGCCTGTAGGAGCGGACCAGATTGGCAACGTCAAACCACTTTGGACTTTTTTGCTATATTCCATAGATGCCACTCCAGCTTGAATAACTTAAGCTTTGCAAAATGCACTATTGTTCGCATTCTCTTTTAGCGAGGGTTCCCCGTCCTCCCTCCAGAGATATAAAACCATTGCACCTGTTAAGGAAGACACACTTACAATTCAGCACTATCATGCTTTGATGAGAGAAGCATTGGTAATGAAGTGGCATATAAAAGGGAACTGCAAACAGATGTAGAGGTTCGAGGAAGGTTTCTCAGAAGAACTGATTTCCAAACTCAGGCTTTAGTTTCACGTAAGAAAAAGAGGTGGGTGAAGAGTGTGCAGGCAACATTCCCAGCAGAAGCAAAAGTACATACAAAATTGCACAGGCAAGTGTGATTATAGGCCTGTGGAAATGAGGACAAGGAAGAACAATGAACCCAGATTACAGAACTGGAAAAGGCACTACCAAAAACCGCAGCTGTCACACCGAGCAGGGCCACTGTCGGAATCTCTGTAGGAATGTGGCAAATGAAGTCTGAGAATTAAGTTTCTCATAATTCCTTATAGTTAATTATTGGCAATAATATCTAAATGACCTGGGCATATGAAATAACACCTCAGAGTTATAATAAATTTGTTGAAAAGTGGATTTGGTATCAAATAAAAACAAATTGGGACATAGGTTAGAAAAGACTTTATTGGAAGAGATGATTGCAAGAGCAGGAGCAGGGGGTGGGTGGGATAATAAAATAGGAAGAATGCCCGCAGCATGACATCTGCAAGAATCTCAAACAGAAGGCACAAAACAGGCTTTTTATTTTTTTCCTTGGATGAAGCTTAGTTGGCCCCTGCCTCACTTTAAGCTTCGTCATGTTTTTTCTCTATTACCATTTAGTCCCCTTGTACATCTCTCTTCCCAGAAACCACCTCACTGTTGTCCATGTCCTTGAATCTTTTCCCTTTTTGCTCAATCCCTCCACCCCTAACCTCCCCTCATCCACTATCTATCATATTGCTGTCTCTGAGTCTGTCCCCATCTTCCTTGTTAGTTCAGTTTGTTCATTAGATTCCCATATAAGTGCAATCATATGGTACTTGTCTTTCTCTGACTGGCTTAGTTCACTTAGCATAATGTTCTCCAGGTCCATCCATGCTGTCACAAAGGGTAAAATTCTCTTCTTTTTTATGTCCAAGTAGTATTCCATTGTGCAAATGTCCCATAGTTGTTTTATCCATTCACGTACTGATGAGCCCTTGGGCTACTTTCATATCTTGGTGATTGTAAATAATGCTGCAATGAACATAGGGGCCCTTATGTTCCTTCAGATTAGTGTTTTGGGTTTCTTCGGATATATTCCCAGAAGTGTGACCCTTGGGTCAAAAGGCAAATCCATATTTAATTTTTTGTGGTATCTCCATACTGCTTTCCACAGTGGCTGCACCCATCTGCATTCCCACCAACAATACAAAAAAGGGATACCCTTTCTCCACATCCTCGCCAGCTCTCGATGTTTGTTGATTTATGGATGATTGCCATTCTAACAGGTGTGAGATGACATCACATGGTGGTTTTTATTTGCGTTTTTCTGATGCTTAATAGCATTGGGCCTTTTTTCATGTGTCTATTAAATAGGGAGGAGTGAACAAAGAAAGAAGGGTATGGGGAAGAGGGATGAAAGGATGACCTCGTCGGACAGTCGTTCAGGGAATTCCATTTCCTGTGGTCAGTCTACATTCTGGGGAGACTATGGCGGCGGAGTTGTCTGCTGGCTCAGCATGGGAGCCAGGGGGCAAAGTTCAGGAACCTGGAGGAGGGAGAGAGAAGCTTAACTAAAGTTTGGCCAATCAAAGGCAGCAGGTATTTTATCCAGATTGGTCAGCAAGTCCAAGTAATCAAACAATCATTGATAAGGCAGAGGATGGTAATTTGGAGTGCCTGTGTCTGGCCTACTGACAGGTAAACAAGGGAGTATTCTTGAACCTTGCCTACTTCATATGGGGAAGAAGGATTCTTGCTATAAATTATTTCCGTAAATCAAAGAGGTGGAGGTTTTTTATTGTAATTTCTCCAGGATCACACTGCTTCAATAAAGGTCAACATTGTCATTGTCATGTTTGAGGAGGCCAGGGGGAGACTAACAAATGTGAACCAGGAAAATAGAGTTTTACAAAAGCCAAAAGTGGAAACTCCTATGTTTTGGTGACAGACCAGAGCTATGAATTTCAAAGAAACAATATATTCAAAAACTCAGCAGAACCAATGAACAAATTTACTAGTACTATAGAATTCTATCATATGAAAAGCATAATTCTAAAAAAATGAATAGAATTGTTTGGAAATGTAACCTTTCTGAAGCATAAAGTTGGGTTTTTTAAATATTTTATTTATTTATTTTAGACAGAGGGGAAGGGAGGGAGAAAGAGAGGGATAGAAACATCAATGTGTGGTTGCCTCTCACATGTCCCTTACTGGGGATCTGGCCTACAACCCAGGCATGTACCCTGACTGGGAATCGAACCAGAAACCCTTTGATTCACAGGCAATGCTCAATCCATTGAACCACACCAGCCATGTTAAATAATAAAGTTGTTTTAACAGGAAAACAAAGATGAAATTTAAGATTTCATAGGCAAAACACATGTGGTTTATAAAAAGAAGCAATGGCTCTGGCTGGTGTGGTTCACTGGATTGAGTGACAGCCTGTAAACCAAAGGGTCACCTGTTAGATTTCCAGTCAGGGCACATACCTGGGTTGTAGTCCAGGTCCTCATGTCAGAGGCAACCACACATCAATGTTTCTCTCCCTCTCTTCCTCCCTTTCCCTCTCTCTAAAAACAAATACAATCTTAAAAAATAAATACAATTCTTTTTTTAAAAAAGAAGCAGTGTTAAGCCGTGAAAATGGTTTTCTGGGTGAAGACAAGTGTACGGAATAAATTTTCTAATTAGACATTGCCTTTGTCACATACGTCTGTCAGGATAAACTATGGATAAACCGAGGTAGCTTACAGCCCCTGTATCTGGATGACTTCAAATAATACAGGTTTATATTTGCTCATGTTATGTCTATTCTGGTTTAGCATGGAGGCCGTGTTCATATGTCCACTCAGGTGCACAGGCTAATGGCACAGCAGACAGTAATCACATTTTAGTGGGTAAGAGAGGAACATTCCAGCTAAAGAGGGACAAAGAGCACTTCATTGTACAAGTCATGGGTTTTCGAATGGCTCCACCATTTGAACCAAAGTACATAAGAGAACCAAAGTACAACCCTACAAAGGAGAAGGAAAGCTGGAGCTATTTGATGAATTTTAATGTCAACTTGAGGGCACCTAATATCCGCTTACTCCCCTTCCTGCAGTTAGAAACAAAACAGACACTGTCCAAGTGCGAGAAGCTAGCTCTGTCTTAGGGCATCGAGCTCTAAGTCCAAGATCTCTTTACAATGTGAGTGTCTCTTGCATGTGGTTGTGTTCAGAAGTCCCTAACTTAAATTGAAACATGGCTTATTTTGATCCAGGGACCTTTGCACCTAAATAACAAATATTCTGCCAGCTTAAATACTAAGTGCTGGGAAGTAATTCAGAACTGGTAATCTTATATATAACTGATCAATGTGCAAAATTATAAAGCCACAATGAAAAAGAATATGGTAATCTCTTACATTGTTAAGCCTACTTACTATGCATCTCAGCTGCCTCATGCCTAGAAACTTATCCAAGGGAAATTAAATCTATGTTCACACAGATACTTGTATGTACATGTATGAATCCTGACAACGTAGGTATGAATTTATAATGACAGAATCAGTTTAGCACTTTTAGGCTAAATCGTATTTATAAAAGTTAGGCAAATCCTATCTAATCTACCAAAATATCATATATATAATATATATTTTTCAAAAATAGAACAATTTTGAACACTTTCTAATTTCAAGCCAATTATTCTTCAATTCTTGGATGGCTTTCAATAAAAATTTTGAGTAATTAGGAGTTTATTCAAATCATCAACAACGAGAAAAAAAACCAGTGTCCTTCACTGGGAGAATAGATAAACAATTGAAGCTACATCCATAATGAAATAAGACTCAGCAACGGAAAGGAACAAGCTATTGATATACAATCTAAATTATCCATAGTCATATATTTTATGTGTTTGAAGGTCATAAAATGACCTTCAAATCTCATCATGAGGTCAAAGATATCCTTTAGGACAATGATACAGTGAACGTATAATTGTGTAACTTCAGTTAATAAAAATAATGCATCACAATTTATACCCAACACTATCTAATTCTTTGGTGAGGTAATAATAATTTTGGTCCTTGATTTAAAAAAATAGATAATAAAATATTTAGAATTCTCCAGAACAGAGAATGCTGTTCTCTTATACAATGGACTGCAGGTGTTTAGAGGAAGCTAACTCAAACAGAAAATTTCTATTAGTTAAGAAACCTATATAAATCTAAGGTAAAGATATTTCTCAATTAAAGAATTAATTAACATTTCACTTAAATCAGTCTCTTAATTATTTGGGAAGTAGAAGTGGGTACCCCAGATGTATTCTGTCCATAAAATTAAACAATAGTGTAGCTAAATATAAGAGTAAATGCCCCATTTATGTTACACATCAGAAGTGACTGATACTAGTGGTTAGTATCTCCAGTTACCAACCAGAACATAATCAACAACCATAATAGTGCACTGTCTACCCTAAAAGGTCCTTAAATCTTTTCCCCTCTTACACATAGACTTATTCACTTGCATGCTCATCAATGGGACAGGAGACAGAAACATGCGATGTCTTCCAGGTACCACCTGTGTAAGAGAGATTGACACCACCAATTTATGAATCAAATTTACTCTCTAGAAACTGAGGTTTATAGACTTTATCTTATCCAAAGTCACATAGCTAATAAGTAGTGGAGCCTAAAGCCTGCATGGTATTTTTGCACATAACTCAGAGACCATCTTCCTCCAACTTGCAGACTCTGAAGAATATCTGCACGATGTCTCAGACGATGATTTTGTTAATTCCAGGTGGCCTCGTGGGAAAGGACAGTGGAGTGGGAAGATAGAATCTTCTGACAACCTAGATATGAGTTCATACTGAGAAATCAGTTTAGCTCTTTTTTAAAAAATATTTTATTTATTTATTTTAGAGAGGTGAAGGGAGGGAGAAAGAGAGGGAGAGAAACATCAATGTGCAGTTGCCTCTCAAGTGCCCCTTGTTGGGCACCTGGCCCTCAACCCAGGCATGTGCCCTGACTGGGAATCAAACAGGCTACCCTTTGGTTCACAGGTCCGTGCTCAATCCACTGAGCCACACCAGCCAGGGCCAGTTTAACTCTTTTTAGCTAAATTGAACTGATAAAATGTAGACAAGCCTTAACTAATCTACAAAAATATTATAGAAGTAATATATATGCTTTCAAATTAGAATATCTTCAAACACTTTCCAATGTCAAGCCAACTATTTTTCAATTCGTTGGATGCATTTCAAGGAAAAATTTGTGTAATTAAGAGTAATTAACACTAAAACTACCTTAATTTGAAAGAGTATTTTAATTTTTTAAATCTTGTCTGGCCACATATTGCCGATGTCTTTCTCTATCATAGTGAGAGACTAAAGTGTTTAGCAAGACAAAAAAGAAGAAAGACTTACAGAAAGAAGAAAAGTCTTTATATTCTTATCAACAACATTTATAAGCCTGAATTTAAATATTACAATGGAGTAATTACCTACTGGGAATGGAAAGGAGTAATAAAATATGTGAAGTAATAACTCCACTATTAATTCTCCTTTTAAGAGTTTATAGAGTATGGTTTAGCTAGTTACTTTTTTAAAAAATTTTTTGTAACTATCCACAATGGAAGGCTAAACCATACTTGCAGACTCATTTAAGAAGGCTGCTTGGATAAGCACAATAACTTACCTTATATCTGTAGTTCACTGCACAGTTGGGATATTTTCATTTACCAGGCTTTCATTTACCTCCTTATTTTCTGAACTCATGGAAGTGGCAGGTGACATTCAGCATGCATAGGGATGATCCTTTCCCCATAAGGGTCACAACTTTAATAATAGAATGCTGTTTGGTGAGAATTATGTAGTAGGGATTTTAACAACTGTGCTAACTACATTATTTAATGTTTATATAAAGTTTATATGTATGTGCTGTCTTAAAGTAGAGATTGTGATTTATGGTTTTGACTGCAAACATTACTTTATTAAAAAATCACATTTTACAACAGCATTTGGAAACTGGTTATTTCAAGTTTTTATTGATATGGGTCAAATAATTTCTCATCCTAAATGTCCTATAATCTTGCTGTGATCTATGCTCTAGTTTATCTATGCCCTGAGTTTCGAATATGCAAGCCAAGGGATGCAATCATGTGTATGTTTTGCCCATTTGTCCCAGTGTGCTAGGAAATGGGCTGAGCTGTGTTTAAAGTAGTTCAGCACTCTAAGTGCTTTCAGAGAATTGTGAATAGATAGTATTCACCTTATTGGGTTTCTTCAGACTATGTGTATCCGTCAGAAGAGATACACAGCGCCCTTTAGCACTTCTTCCTAGCATTCCTACGCTGACTAGTTGATTTGAAAACTGGGTATACTCTCTTGATGTTCACTCTCTTCTTCCTCACAAGAGGCCATACACCGGCAGTCAAATTCCCAGTGTCATCTGGAGCAGCTAGGTAGCACTGAATATCAGATCTGAAAACTTGAACCGCATGTTGGGGAAATAGAAAACTTTGTTAAAATGTATGTCCTCTCGGATCTAAGTTAGACAGGGCTCCAGCAATTTGTCATATACTTCCATGTGTACCACGTCATCTTTATGGAGTCCTCTTCCAGGGCAGCACTTCAACCAAAATGACAAGTGATGTGTGCAAGGCAGTGAACGGAGGAGCAGAGAAGTTCATTTGGAATGACAGCTAAAATATCGTCAGGGGATTGTTATTAGGTTGTTTATAATGCTGGAGATTCCCACAACTTCAGAATCTTCTATTTTAATTCCAGTGTATTCAGTAATCTCACCATGCAGTGTGCTAGATAATCAGCTTGTGTCCCTCATGAGGGTACATGAAGAGAAGCTAACCCGGAAAGGCAGTGCAAGAGAACCTTGTGCCATAGCTGCATCTTCTCTGACTTGCCCAGGTACTGTAAGAAAAAGCCTCATAAGGTTGCTGCTCAGAAGTATTTCCCACCAGAACACTGTTGGCTCTAACTGCACATTTTGTGAGGATGCAAACCCAGGTATATAAGGTCTGCCCAAACTTGGAGGAGAGAAGTTCCAGCTAAAATCTTAATTGGCAAGTGCAAGGTGATGCTGAAATACCAAAGACATCTGAGCATTGAGGTTTTCCTTCCTGATGAACTCCTGCAGAACTTCAGTGGTTAACACGAAGATTTCATGAAAGTCTTCTTCCTGAAATTCTCTTTTGCAGTCACTGTGGAATTCTAAACTCAGTCCAGTCAGTGTTGCTTGTTTTATTTGAATTTGAGTATTCACTCAACAGTGGGGTTTTAATAGAACAGTCACAATTTATGCTCACAGGGAAGGAGACAAGTGTCCCAGAGCCCGTCCCGGAGCCAGGGAGCTGGGTGCCTCTCACTCCAGTGCCAGAAGAGTGAATGGCCAAGGTGGTGGCAGGTTATGTATGTACTAATTTATCTGTAAGGGAATTAAAACTTGATAGATGAAATCATGTGCTTTGGGGCAGTATGTGTTAGAACTTGAATTCAAACCCGAGGTATGCTTGACTCCAGCACTGGGGTTCCTTGACTCTTGTGATTCTCAAATGCAACCCATGTCAGCTAGGGGACGGTTTTTAACATAAAAGTTTCAAAATTTCCATCAAATATCTCTTTTACATATAGCCATTAGTTTTCCCAATGTGTATCTCCAGTTTCACAGACAGAGGACATTTTAAACATTAGCAAACACTCAACACATAGCCATTAATTGGATGAATGAATCACTTGAAGTTCCATAGTTTACTTCTTTCATTATAAAGTTGTTAGGTATCCAATATGTAATTTATTGGTAAAACATTTAATCAGTGTTTAGAAAAATATATTAAAATAATATCTATACCAATGTTAAGAAGCTAAGCTAGAGCGATTACATGAAACTCCATGGACTACTGAAGTATTACAGTACATGTTTTATGGTATGCCTCTATTTCATGAATTTTCTCATATATTACTTTTATGGAATAAAACTGGTGCACAAATTCTCAAATCCATTGGGGTTTATATTGTGAATTTCAGAATTTTGAGTAAACTTGTTATTATATTGAGTTATTCATATCCCAAGAGAACAGCTGCAGTCTAAGGTAATATTCTTAAAATCTTCCTTGTGAGATACTGATTACAGCATTCTGTAATTTGAAAAATATGGGAGAATATTGTTTTCCAAATGGTCATTGCTACTCAACTCAAATTTGTGATGTAGATTATTTAGCCAAATTCAAGAAGTATTGTTCCAATCCAAATTTTATAAAATATGAAAATCTCCCACTCCCACAGTCAGTCCTCATACTGTTGTCCATGTCCATGGGTCATTCCTACATGTTCTTTGTCTAGTCCCTTCCCCTTCTGTCCACCATTGCCCCCTCCCCACTCCCCTCTGGTCACTTTCAGTTGGTCCCATGTTTCCATGACTGTGGTTCTATATTGTTCATTCAATTCCTCTTATAGGTGAGATCATACGGTATTTGCCTTTCACTAGCTGGCTTATTTCACTTAGCATAGTGCTCTCCAGTTCCATCCACAACTCAATTTCCACTACTTGGCCGCCACCTCTAAAGTCATTAGTTTTGACTTTTGCCAATTCAGAATTTCTTAGACTTCTTTGGCCTTTTGACCTACTTTCACTGTATTTTACCATTTGAAGTGACAAAATCTCTCATCGCTTTCTAGACTTAAAGTCATATTCTGTTATATAAAGTGAGGTGTGGACAATTTCTTTATTGTAGCTATCATTTTTGACTGGCCAGTGTTACATTCAGTAAACCTACTTTCCAGATTTTGACTATCCTCTGTCAGGATAGCTTGTACCAATGCATTTTGAAATATATAATTCCTGTTTGTACGTAATTGTAATTATTTTGGGGTGCTATTTCAGATAATAGTTTTAATGGTAGCTTTATTCTTTATAAAAATATTTTCTCTATGATAAAATGAAAAAAGTCAGTGTTTTGTGTATATTTGTGCTTGTGTGCTGTGAAAATCAGGAATTCTGAATCCTTACTCATCCCTTAAATTTCTCTATATATGATTTAACTATTCCTATTTAATTTGTTAAAGTATCAATATTATACATTTAACACCTAACATGTTATTAGCCTCTTAGTATTTCAATTAATAATAACATCAGTTCTACTTTAATAGGTATATAAAACCTACTTCATTTCACATGAAACGTATTTTCTCATGAAATAAAACAAAAAGATATCACTGAAAAGGAAGATATATATGTGCTTAAAATGAAATGTGTATGTGTGTGTACACACACTTCATTTTAGTTCCTGGTGTTCTCTCTTCACCAGTAGTAGTGTCAAAACATTGAAGTGACATCCCTGGTGTATGTATTGTCCCCTGAGATCACCTGTGCAAGAGGCTGACCTCATATCAGGAGAAGCCAAAGCAGAAATGTTGAAGATAGAAACCTAAGAATAACATACTTTATTTTCATACTGGTGGAAGGTTTTTAAAAATGTTTATAAGCATATACATCTTAATATTATTTAAACATTATGCCGTCTCATTATGTTTAATGTATTTCATTACATCTGGTACTGACATGTTAACCATGAGGTTTTGGAGTGTTATTCCATTCTGAATAATTTTTAAAAAGAGACTCAGTGGCATTCTGCCTTGTTACCTGGCCAGAGAAGCACCAGACATAAGTGTATTGTCAGGAGAAAAAGCTGAAGCAGGGAGACCGCTGGGGTGCACACATGCTCCCATTAACCTCTCAGAGGGGAAGTCAACCCAACTCTGAAAACAGTGATAGAGCTGCCAAGATAATGCTACATCAGCACAAATTTATGGAACTCGTGTTGCAGTTGTCTTCCTTTGGTAACTGGAAATATGTGGGTACCGTACAAAAACCTGTCAAAGTATTTTATGTCACTCCAAAAATTTTACTCAACGCTGCATTTAGATTTATGGATGAAAAATATCTTCCCCAGAGTTTCATCATGGCAAATAAATATAAAATTATATTTAAAGTGCTTTGTAAAAAAGTTTTAAATATGTTGAACATGTTTAATGTGTTTAAAGTAATATAAAAGTGTTTTATAGTATAATATAAAGTTATGTTAAAATTGTTTTATGTAAAATGATAAAATATTTTAATAGTATAATTTTGCACTGAATAATGTTATTTCCAATTTCTGCTAGTAATTTAGAATTGCTTAATGATTAAAGTGAAGAAAAATAAATGATATTTGGTGAATTATCTGATCTGTGCCAGGCACCGAAAGGGCAGGTGCCATTTCTGATGACATTCTGATGACATCTGGGAAACATCATATCTTTGCTATTTTACTCGTTTTCCAAATAAGGAAATTGAAGCTCAACAAAATATGCAAGTGGACAAGGATGAAATATGTAATAAGGGGCTGGATTGATATTTTAATCTCCTTTGAGACTGAATGTATATTATGGAGGTTATGGACTACTATAAATTTCTATAAATAGAAGGTGTGATCTGCTTTGTAGAGGTGGACAATAGTGGTATATAAATTTCCTGTCAAACAAACATGTGCTTATATTTATCATACGACTTTCATAACTGCATTGAAAAGTCTGTTGTATATCATCCCTTGTTTTATAAGTGTTATGAAAAGTCTTCATTGCCCAACATACCATAATTGTACAGTAAAGAGTAACTTCATTACTAGTACAAAGGATGAATATTGCAGTAAGTCACAGAAGCCAAGGGAGTTTACAGAGAGGTTGGGGAAAAATGCCAAGGTGTATGTGGGAAGAGGACTCAAGGTCAAAAAGCTGGTGATTAAGAGAAGTCACCCCAAACAGCTACAATGTTATTTAAGCAATATCAGCAAATTTTCTCAATGGTCATGTGAATTTGGAATAACAACAAAGACTAAAACTATAATAAATGCACTATATCTTTTACTTTGTCATTGCTTATGCTGTGTATAAATTGGTTCATAGTGACCTGGCTGGTGTAGTTCAGTGGATTGAGCACGGGCCTGTGAAGCAAAGGGTTGCAGGTTCGATTCCCCGTCAGGGCACATGCCTGGGTTGCAGGCCAGGTCCCCAGTAGGGGACACATGAGAGGCAGCCACACATTGACGTTTCTCTCCCACTCTTTCTCCTTCTCTTCCCCTCTCTCTAAAAATAAATAAATAAAATATTTTAAATTGGTTCATAGTTACCATAGTTTCCTTTTCTATATATTTATTTTAAAGGTTCAATTTTCTAAGTTTTAAGTATAATGACATATCCATTTAGTATACATATCACAAACTGTGTTACATATTATTTTCTTTATGTTTGGATGGTAACAAGGTAGTATGACCTTTTTTCCTCCAGTAGAGTTCCAGTTGAATTTTTGTGTATTTTTTGAGTAAAGAAACATATGTATTCTTCACCAGCTATGAAATGCTTCCAGAATGTGATATTAGTGTATCTATTCAATGCAGTTTCTTTTGCTGCACATTTTTAAAAGCAGAATTCTCTGTCTGGAGCCTTAGCTGTCTGAAGGTATCTTGATTTGTTCTCACCTATTTGATTGCTGCTTTGGCTGGGTATTGATTTTTTGCATTCAATATAATTTTCTATTAGCTGTTTAGATCATTGTTTTTCTAACATTCAGCTTTTCTGATAATAGGTCTGATGTCAGCCAGGCCGATAAATGTTTCTTTTGTATATGTGTATTTTCCCATCATTGAGAGATATAAGGATTTTCTTAGTTGGAAATTTTCTGGAATTTTAACAATATGTGGGAAATGTTGATCTTATCTAATTTACCTGTCTTGATGCAAGTCTTTCTAAAGATCTAAGTATTTTGATTAACTTAGAATATATTCTTTTACTATTTGGTGATTTTTCTAACCAAGACTGCATAAGCTCTCTCTTTCTGGCAATCCTTTTAACTATATGTTAGATATAGCTTTGTTTTTATTCCATATATACACACACACACACACACACACACATATATATGTATGTATATATATATGTATATGTATATATTTGTTGTTGTTGTTATGTATTTTCTTTTCTTTTAGCTCAGGCTTCTTGGAGACATACTTAATCTCTCAGACTTTCTTCTCATATTTTTATTACTATATACGCTTTTCAAATTGTTAAATTGTTTTGAAACATATGGATTATTATTTAATTGATAGGCAAGAGTCCAAATTAACTCTTGACATAGCTCATTGAAATAGCTCATAGCTCATAGCTCACTGAGTCTAGCTACATAGGTGTTACACAATTTTAGGGTAGAGTTCACAGATGATCAATGGTGTAATCTATTTTTAAATGTTCAATACTTTAAGAAATAACTTATATGTTAACATTTTCATACCACACTGAAAAGTATACTTACATGTGAGGTTTGCAAATGGAAAAAAAGGATCTTATGGACACATTGGTTTTTCAGAGATGTTACATTATTATAGTTCCATTATTGATATTCACAATGACATAATAATATGAGACATGGGAATTATTTGAGGAAGAGGTCCATTTGTTGCTATTAAATATCTTGAAAAACTAACTTGACACTGCCTCATTTTTCAATGCTTTTAGATATTTCTCATCTACTGGATAGAACAGTTTCAGTGATGATCCCTCAAATACTATTTGGAGAAAGCAAATAGAAACAGGTGTGACTTTAGGTGGTGGGACACAGTGCAATATACAGATCTAGTATCATAGAAATGTGCACTTGAGTTTGATATGACCTGTCAACCAATGTCATCCCAACAAATGTAATAAAAATTAAATAAAAATGATAAAAAATAAACTAACATATAATTGATACTAATGAAGAAAAGCATTTATGCAAAATTGTGTATGATATTGTGAAATGATATAGTAATATAAGAGAAGTAGTCTGCAGCTGAGGGATTTATTTTTTATTGAAGGATTTTATTTTTTTAATTTATGTTTGTTAAACTTTGCCATACTTTCTAGGAACATTTTGTAAAGCAATTTTATTACATTTTAAAAAAATAAGACTTTGTTTCCTTTTTTGTCAATGGAATGTATTTAACATATTACAGAATAAACAGTAAGATATGACCTTATTTGACAAAAAGACTAAATATTGAATCACTTCGTGTCACTGAAGACTTAATGGAAGAGAAACTTCAGATTAGAAATTGTCAGAAAGGCAAACATAGGTGTGACTTATGAGAGAGTTAAAGATGAAGAAGACATCTCTTTTGAAAGAGTTGATTTTGTAAGTTAAAAAAATAGATTACACAAGTAATCAGCAAGTATAGTGTGCAGTATTCATGCTTCTTCATGAAACAGGGCTGTGCAGTCACTCACTATCAATAGGCAATAATCTGTTTAGAATCAAAGAGACAGTTGAATTTAGTCATGTGTTGAGCTTTTGAATAATGCAAACAAGTTACCTAATTGCCTCATAAATTCTTTCAATGAACATGCTACAGAGTAATCAGAGTAATGTGCATCTGCATAGCTGAAGACCGTGTTTGCCCTTCAGAAGAAAATGCATGTTAGTATGTTGGATTGTACATTTTTACATAATTTGTCTTGATGAGATCTGAATTTTATGCAAGTGCTTGCACCTGTACATTTTCTGAACTAAATGTAGACCGTTTAGAAAGTAAAGGTGATGCAAATGTTTATTACTATTGCTGTTAAATATATATATATATATGTTTATAAATCTGTGATTGTGTAATGGATATTAACTCAATTCAAATGATATTTATTCTTCCACATATATTGTGAAGAGACACAAAAGCAAAATATTTGAATTATTCATTTTTATCTTTTGTTATTCACATTTTGATAAAAAGCATTGATGTACAGAAGAAAAAATCCAGTTACCTACGCAATATAATGTTCAATTTTTCTCAAGCCACACTTCTTTCTCTTTCTCTCTCCTCATAGTTCAGAATGTCTTGAATTTGGGACATGTACCATTGATGACATTTAACAATCGCTCTTTCCTGGGCAGCTGTTATGAAATGGTTGATACAGCCTATAAATATATGAAATTAAATATAATATTTCATACATTTTTGTTCAGTTAATTTACATGCAATTTTTATAACATGATTTTGGATTTTAATTGCTCTTCAACTGTCTTGTAGAAAATGACACTATAAAGGGCATTTAAACAAATCACTATGGGGTGTACTAAAAGATATGGAAAAAATCAAGATGTAATTTGTATAATCAGTAAAGAAAACACATGTCAATGGATAATATCTAGTATTCCATATTTGCTTGCAAAGTGACAGTGTGGTTACAGGACTTAGGAAGGAAGATAAGAAATAGTTTGAATCACAGTAGGTTTTGTAATTGACACAGCTCTAAGATGATTGGATAGAACTTGTCAGGCAATAAAATTGAAGGAGAAGAGGTTAACAAATTCCCTGAAAACTTTTGAAAAAAAAAACAAAACAACATCAGCTTGGTGTTAGACATCTTGAAAATGAATAATTAAAGCATCCTGTTATTGCTTAATTAGCAGTATTTTTTTGTGGTTCTATGTGAGAGAGTTATGCATATTTCAATTGAGGGTGTCTTAGATTTAATCAATTATGGTAATCATTACACATTGCTTTTCTAAGAACTTCCATTTATTGCTTCTATCTTGTGAATATTTTCAGCATAAAAAACTTATAAATCCATCATTGATTCAACATTTTTCTCTTTAATTTCTGTTTAACTTTGCCTGTTACCAAAGTTATAACTTAAGTGAAATACCATGTCCAGGTATGCTTTGTAAAGATAATAATTTTCACCATATACATAGGCAGAAAATAAATTAAGATATTGGGTTGGCCAAAAACTTAGTTTGTTTTTTATGTAAGATGGCTCTAGTAGTGTTCAGTTGCATTTAACTTCATTTAAAACAATCTTGTTAGTTGTGCTGTGACAGCTGTCCACTTTTTAAAAAAATAACTTATCAAAATTGGTGAATTTTTGTGTAGCCTTTTTAATATTGAAGATGGAAAAAGTAAGTGACATTTTGGCACATTATTATTATGTATATTGCTTTATTATTTTAGGAAAGGTGAAAATGCAACTAAAACACACAGAAAATGTGGTGTGTGGAGAAGGTGCTGTAACTGATTGAGCATGTCAAAAGTGGTTTGCAGAATTTCCTGTTAGAGATTTTCTACTAGATGATGCCCTATGGTCGGGTAGACCAGTTAAGTTGACAGTGATCAAATCAAGACATTAATGAGAGCAATCAACATTATACCAGATGGGACATAGCCAGCATACTCAAAATACATATATTCTAATCGATAAAGTTATTGGTGAAAATGAAATATGTGTCTTTTATTTTATTTAAAAAAAGCCTAAACAGACTTTTGGCCAACCCAATATATATAATAGAAATGTAAAATAATCTATTATGTTGACTTCAGTAAATTAACATTTGTTGGATAGAGCCTGGGGTGTCAGATGGGCCTCATTAAACAAAAGGCCACAAGGGAATTGAAACAGAGAATTTATTGCTGACAGATCCTGGATAAGTGCACGGTGTGCCTCAAGGGGCCACCTGTGAGGATGTCTAGGCAGGGTGCAGGCAGAGAGAGTGACAGGGCCTGAGGACATGCCTGTATTAGGGTCTGAGTGCGAAGTGCTTTGGGTTTTCTGGGCTAAGGTCAGATTTGTCAGAGATAACCAAAAAGACAGGCTTTGGTCATCTTGGGGGTTCTCTAGTATTATGCCAAGAGACTACATCATGGCAAATAAAAAAGATACATATATATCTTTGCCTTTATGGCACTTACCCTTTTAGATGATGGTACCGGCTAGATGGGTACTAAAAGGCATCATGGCAGATT
>PVKM010013819.1:0-13539 GCA_004027735.1 Carollia perspicillata | reverse complement strand
TTTGAAAATGTTTAGATGACCTTGATTAATAAGATTCCATAGGTTTTAAGTGTACATTTCTGTGATGCAATGATCTATATATTACATTGTGTGCCCACCAACTGAAGTCAAACCATCTCCGACACCATGTTCTTGATCCCCTCTACTATGCAGGTACTCCCTTCCCTCGGGTTACAACCATACTGTTGTCTGTCTGTGAGGTTTTTAAAAAATATTTTATTTATTTATTTTTAGAAAGAGGAGAAGGGAGGAAGAAACATCAATGTGTGGTTGCCTGTTGCACACCCCCAACTGGACACCTGGCGCGATTCCTTGACTGGGAATTGAACTGGCCACCCTTTGGTTTGCAGGCAAGTACTCAGTCCATTTAGCCACACCAGCCAGGGTGTGACTATGAGTTTTTGATTGATTGTTTTTCTTGCTTGTTCATGTGTTGCTTTGAGTTTAACATCCTACATATCAGTAAAATCATATGGTTCTTCACTTTTTCTGTGTGATTTACTTTGCTTAACATGATATCCTCAAGGTCCATCCATGTTGTTACAAGTGGCAGCATTTCATCTTATGGCTGAGTGTAGTCCATTGTATCACAGAAATAAATTTACTGCTTTCTCTATTTAAATGACTAAGTTCAAGGATTATGCGATAATATCCTAAAGATGCTTCAGACTGTGTGTTAAGAGATGATTTATAAAAGGCCCAGGGCTGTCTCAGGCATTTGGAAGTATTCTGAAATGTTTATTCATGGCCTCATAAACTATGCTCATCCTGTTTTGCTGCTGGACATTTCGTGACTGGAAAAAAGACACCCAGTTCACTACCAGATGAGATAACAAAATAACCTGTAAGTATATACCTTACTAATTTCTGATACATATAAAACTGAGTTTATATTTATTTATTAAAAATTTTTTTTTATTGTTGTTCAGTTATATTGTCCCCATTTTCCCCCATTATTCTCCCCTGACCCATCCACTCCCCTCCCCACATTCAATCCTTCCCTCCCATTGTCTTTGTCCATGGGTCCTTCATACTCCCCACTCCCCTCTGGTCACTGTCAGTTTGTTCTCTATCTTCTGGTTCTACTTTGCTCGCTTGTCTGTTTTGTTGATTAGGTTCCACTTATAGGTGAGCTCATAGGGTATTTGTCTTTCACTGCCTGGCTTATCTTACTTAACATAATGCTTTCCAGTTCCATCTTTGCTTCTTTAAATCAACAAAGGTGAATGTACAAAGAGCCAGCTAAAAGTCACTTCAGTCTGAGACTGAGATGCCATCACCATTTTCATGTCCATGGTTTAAGGCCATCAGCGACTATTGACAAATATGTTTTCAGCACTCGTTTATTTAGAAAATGAAAACCAAATTTATATAATCATCTTTTCCTTATCTTATTGTGAGAATAAATAATTCAGATCATATTTAATAATTATTTTTGACCAGTGGGCGGGGTTCTGTGGATGTAACATTGACCAAAAGCAGACCCGTTCTCTCCTATATTATTGCAAGTTTTCCACCTAATGGTGCAGAAGCTTTGAAAACATTTTGAAATTTTTTTCAATGAATTACATATTACTATCCAAATGATAGAGATATTTAGAATCTCAGGACACTAAGAAACACAATAAAGACAGTAATATATTCATTAGAATTCTTATAAGTGGTTTCTGTTTTTGATGACTACTTTCTGCTTTGTGTTTTGGACATGCATAGTAAAATAAGGAAAAGTGTAGGAGAAACAGGAAATAACTAATTTTTTTTTTGCCTAGATAATATCTATCTGATTATTCAGCATTGCCATATTTAAGATATTTTCTAAATTTTCTGAGAAAATGTATTCAATAATCCTATCAGGTATTAGAAAATTATGAACCTTTTTACTATACTGGGATTACATTCCAAATATTCAGCCTGAAATACTTAAACTACTAGCTTGAAAATTAGACTTATTCTATAAGAACAGGCTTTTGCAACTTAACAAAAAAGTTATGAAACCTATAAAACTCCCCAATTATAAAAACATAAATGGTTCAAGAATCCTTTTGTCCATTTTGCTAGCTAAAATTTATGTAACATACAAATATAGCTCACATTTAAAAAAATCTAATCTCTTTCATTACATCTAGTTTTACTCATTAAATAAACTAGAATTCATTTTACTTGTCTACCTAAAGACCAAGGGGCATAATTAAAAAAGTAGCATTCATGTTATTTCCACTAGGAAAGACTGTCTTAAATTAGATGAAATAAAGATCTTTATCAAGTAAAGTATATAAGAAAAACAGTATGTGATTCATGAAAGAAAACCAAAACTATTTGGTTTTAAAGACTAAAATAAGATTAATGGCCTGGATAATTGAGCCAAAAATAAATAAAAGAACAAGAGACTACTTCATGTCTTTGTTCCCAGTGGAAAAAATAAGTGCTCCCAAAATATAACTAAGCACAGTAATTTCTTGCCAAACTATTAGAAATATGTATCATCCCAAAGTGTTTTATTTTATTTTGTGGCTATACTCAAACTCTTTTATTCATAATTTGAATGGCTAATGACCTCTTCTTTATGCTTTCCTTTTTTCTCCCTGTGTACAGTGCACTTTGGAGAATATGCATGTAGTCACTCAAAATGATTGACTTGATGAAACTGTACTGGGCCATATTTTATGGCAAGATGAATAATATAAGCAAGATACAGAGAAATGCCTGCAGGAGAAGGAGAGCGGTGGAAGGAAAGCACTGAAAGCAGTAGTGATGGACCACAGGTGTTAGGTGTGACAAGACGAGGTAGCAGGTGCAGGCTATGGCCAGGCTGTGCAAGGCCTGGGCACTGACCTTTGAATAATGAACAGAATTTTAAGTCTAGGGTTTAGGGTGCTTGCGTCAAATCATAAGGTCCCAGTCTTGGGGAAAACTTATCTTTTGAAACCTATTTAGCTAGACTTGCAAGAGGTGGCAGAAGTGGAAATTAGAATCATAGGAAGGTACACACACACACACACACGTATATATAAACTGGTTACTCAACATCTTTACAGTTACTTTGGATCT
The DNA here is from genome assembly GCA_004027735.1 of Carollia perspicillata. Classification (NCBI taxonomy): domain Eukaryota; kingdom Metazoa; phylum Chordata; class Mammalia; order Chiroptera; family Phyllostomidae; genus Carollia; species Carollia perspicillata. The sequence goes on along the minus strand of PVKM010013819.1, from coordinate 10,491 downwards.
CTAATCCATTATTAAGTATTTCCTTCTTAGTAAGTTCTCCCAATTTTAATACAGTATTCCCTTTCCTAACGGCACTCCTTTTGACTGCCCCAAAATTTACTCCTTTTGACTCACTCAAAATTTACTTGATGCAAGGATAGAAATTTTTTCTTTTTTGCTCTTAAAGTCCTTAAGGAAGCTTAGCATCAGGTACATCTCTCGATTGGGTTAAAAGGGAATGAGAAGTTGCTTGGGGCATGATGGGTATTATGCACAGGAGTGAAGAGTAAGATGTTGAAACTTTATCTCCTTTTATGGACACACAATTTCAATGTTGATTTTAATTTTTAGGTAAGTTACTAAGAGACCATTCAGAGATGCTCATGGTAAAATAGCATTTCATTGCATGATTAAGTCCTTTCACTTAGTAAACATTCTGATCTTTACAATTAGTTGATTATATCAGACAGGAATGCCAAATAGATCCTATTTGCCCTACAAAGATATCCCCCAAACAACAAAGTACTCAGTCTAGATCTGGATTTGATTTATCCTACCATCTTCATACGAAGATAGATTTTAATCTGTGAACAGTGAGAAACCACAAATGAGACTTCACTGACTCCAGTGCGGTTCATCGGTGTCACACCCTACTTTCCACCATGTCTGCAACTAATGATGACTGTGTTGGACGGCCTGTGGTAAACACAGAACTAATACCCAGTGCGTTCAGCATGTAAAGGTAAGAATCAACACACAGTTAACAAGAATTAGACTTTGGAAAATATGAAGGACCTTTATTAGCACACAGTTTTCTTAATGGGTGTATGGATATAATGGGACAGAATAATGATTCAAGCCACTGCCGAACTGACAATTTTCTGTAAAGTGGGCTTTGATGCATATGAAGGTCAAGAAAAGGTATGTTTATTTTGAAAACCATTTGAAAAGTTCCATTGCCTTTTGGCATTTGAAACTTTTGTTTTGCATTTGAAAAACTTTAAAAGAGGGCATAACATTGAGGATGCTTTCAAGAAGAAGCGCGGGCTCTAAAACGTTGAGGAACGTTAATGTGTACAGGAGACTATACAGAAACAGTCAAGCCTCTGAAACACCACAGCTCTTCGGAAGACTAGGTTCGGGGACAAATGTGAACTTCAGGTTGTTTCCACTAATCACTTTAGTCACACAATCATTCAAGTCAGACAACCAGTTTGACTGGCTTTTTGACCTTATTAACATGATTGACCAAATTGATTCAACAGTTCACTTGAAATGGCAGGATCACAAATAGTCTCAGGCTCTGCAAATGCTGTCTATAATTTCAAGTCAATGGACAGCTTTCACTGTGTGCAGACGGTGTGTATAAGGCAATGATTAGTTGAACCTTTTCTCTTCTTCCAAACCTGCACATCCTGCTCTTCCCCCTTTATGCTCAAGAGATCACATTGCTTCCTACTTCAGAGAGAAAATATACCACACAATTCTATTAATACCTATCACTTGCACAAACCTTAACTGCCAGCTATGTTCTTTTTTGAGAAATATGCCTGACTTTCAGAGAACTCAATATACTTATACCTTGATAATTCTATTTTTCATTATTGTTATTCCTTCCATTTGAAAGGTGGCATGTGGATTTCACTTAACAGACATTCTTTTTGAGAAAAAATATTCTGAGATTTCCAAGATCACTCCACTGAAATAAGTTTTTCTTGTCTGAATCCAGTTCTATTCTGGGCTATATTTCTTTTTACTAATTAAAGATTTCTCCAGTTTTTTTTTAAAGTCTCCTGACACGGTGATTCTATGATAATAGAAAGGTATTATTAATTCTGTTTATTCTAATTCTTTAAGCAAAAATATGAGGAGGGACCCCCCTCAAAAAGAAGGAATTATCTTCTTGAGGGTGGGCCCCTTGTAGTACAGACTTCCCACAGTAGGTGAGTGTTCTAGAGACCCATCTGTATCAGCATACCATGTTGTGAGACCACCTTGGCTTCAGTGATTTTTTTAATGTTTTTTGAAATGTTTGTCCATTTCATGATGGGTGATTTACAAGTATACTTGCCCACATAGCACTGAGTGTTCAGCAATTTTTGACCCAAAACAGCATGACCTCCATTCCCCATCCTCCCTATTCACCAGATCTTTCCCTGAGCAAAGATTTCTGTTTCTCCGGATCAAAAAAGTCCTCAAAGGGAAACATTTTGCCAATGTGGAAGAGATGAAACAAAAAACAGCAGAAACACTAAAAGGCATCAAAATTGATGAGTTCGAAAACTGTTTTGAGCAGCGGAAAAAAGTTTCGATAGACATATAGCATCAAATGACAAACTGCATTTCAAGCTTCACATCTTAAAATAGATTAGTGAAGTTTATTTATTTGTATGGGAATGGTAAAAATGTCTTTGCCCCTCTTTCCCTCAAACCCAGGCAGTTTGTTTTATTTCTGGCTACTGTCAAAGAATGGGGTGTTACCAGTAGATTTCTGCCAGTAACAATGAACAAACCCAGGCATAGTAGTTCTTGGATCCATGATATTTGGTACTAGATCTGCCCATTCCTTTCTGGAAATTAATATTCCTCTAACTTTCTCATTTGTAAATGAAAATTGAAAATGCCCAACTGCCTGACTTGAAAATATGATATAATTATAAATAATTTTTTAGCAATAAAAATAACATCAAAGTCATGTAAGGTAACTATATCAGTTTGCTTTATAAACAGATATGAAAATATGCTCTTGAAAACACCTCAGGGTTGGGGTTTATATGTTTATTTTAAGCTGCTTTATTTGGTACTGATTAGTACTGTTTTAGAACTATTCACCCACATGCAATGCTACTACATATAGAGCTGAAACATTCCCCCCTTATGAATTAGTGATCATTATTTTTGTCCATAAAAAAGGGATTACAACTCACTGTTCCCTAATATGTATTATTATGGACCATATTCAGTTCTTTCTCAGAATAGGCATTTTATTATAATTTTAGTAAAAAAAAAATAAAGATTTCTTTCCAAGGCAGGCAGGCATTAGTTTGCAATTAAATTTCAAGTCCCAGGAGTTAGAGATACCCAAGTTAGAGTAATGTCTCTGCCTCCTACTAAAACTGAATAACAAGGAAGTTATATAATTTCTACTAGGGTTGGTTAAGCTACAAAATGGTGATAATAATACCTACCATGCAAGGTTCTGTATATTAAATACTGTCCAGAAATTATCCAGCCACATACTATGAAAAATAGAGATATTTATTAAAGAAGATACAAGATACAATAAATATTGGACATAGGACAATGATACCTTAGTCCCCTTCAAAATAGGCACCATAGGACCTCACACAGTTCTCTCAATTGCTATCAGCTGTTCCACTGTATTTTCCTGAATATCATCATCAATGGTCTGAAATCTCTTCCATTTCAAAGGTGATTTTAATTTTGGGAAAATCCAGAAGTCAAGGGTGCCAAATCTGGGTTGTAGGGGGGCTGAGTCACCTGGTTGATTAGATGTTTCACCAAAAACACTGCAGGAGACATGATGCATGAGCATCCATGTTGTCATGATAAAGCTGCCAATCACCAGTTGCCCATAGCTACAGCCTTCAGCATCATCTGAATAGTTTCCATGGAAGAATGCTCAAGCTTAACACAAAATTTGAGCATACTTGTTGCTCTACTTGTCCAAGTCATTTTGTATGCAACAGCCACACAATGTACATGTTAACTCAATGGAGTCTACCACCCTCACAGACTAGTACAGTGAAGTCATCATTGTTCATGCATGTGCATTTGAGTCCACTGTCCTGTGCTGCTGGGTTATATCAATGTTGCATAAACTGTTCTCATTTTATTAACAATGGACTTTTTCTGGATGAAATATATATATGTGTATATAAATGTATATATATATGTATATATACATAAATATATATATAAATGTAAATGCACACACACACATATAAATATCCACACATATGTATATAGAAATAAAATTAATTTTGGCATAAGGGCCAACATATTTTAAGCATGTAAAACTGGCAACTATTAGAATTATAATCGGGCTTGCAGTACTTCTCACTATTCTCAAGTTGAGTAAACTTAGATATGTCATACAATCATTTATGTATAAAATGAAACACTGATTGGGCAAATGCACAATGGCTAGCCCTGGCAGCAGTACTTCTCACTATTCTCAAGTTGAGTAAACTTAGATATGTCATACAATCATTTATGTATAAAATGAAACACTGATTGGGCAAATGCACAATGGCTAGCCCTGGCACCCCAAATTAAAGACTCCTCATTTAACCCAAGATAACGTTTTATGTGACCACCTACTTCAGTTATAGAGAAGGGTCTGTGTCCCCATTTAGTACAGGAAGATGACTCCCTACTCAGTTCTCCAGGTTGAGGTCTGCAGCCTTTTCCTGTAAAGGGCCAGATTGTTTTTAATGCAAGCTTGCATGTCATACGGCCCCTGTTCCAACTGCTCAACTCTACTGTTTAGTGCAGAGACTGCAATAGGCACTATGTAAACCAGTGTTTAACAACATTTTATTTATGGACACCAATTTGAAGTTTGTATGACCCTAACATGTCACTATTATCCTTTTGATTTTTCTTCAACCTTCTACAAATATAACAAGAGCATTCTTAGCTCATCAGCCAGACAAAGCAGGTGGCAGGCAGATTCGGCTCTTGCTGTAGAGCATTAAATGCTTAGTTGGGAGGAAACCCCAGGTTTTAAAAGGCTATGTTCTTGGACGATTATGAAAATTTCCAATTAATTGACTTCATTAAAATTACATGTCATATAATATACATGTCTGAAGTATATATTTCTTGAGTTAGGTTACAATGTCACTGACTACGTGGCAGATGAAAAGTAGCTGCTAAATGGGTATTCCTCACTAAATTTACACAAAAACTGAAGGATTGTTTCTTTGGCGGGGGTCAGGTCATTTCAGGATGGCAAGGAAAGAATAGTGAAAAGTTCTCTTGCCGCTCCATGTGCGTGTATGTGGCTTAGCCTCATGGGGACTGCATGGGGTGCCTGCATGTGGCCGCTCCCTATAACACTTAAAGCACTGTTCATGATCGATGCCAAAACTACAGCAGGACCAGAGTATTTGAAGACCTGGGAACAGCCAGCTCAAACTACTGTTTGTGTAAGTTCAGAAGGGAAAAACAAACTTCCTGATGACAGTGGTGAGCAAATTGTTTTCAGAAACCAAAAAAAGGGATCAATGCCGTTTTTCGAGTAGAAAGGCAAACTTCAGTACCAATTAGTGACTATGGGTATATGACACATGGTGATATTTAGTGTCGATGGTTTATTTACCTTGCATGTTTAAATTATTCACAAGGAGAAGCTTTAGAAGGTATTTATAAATTAATAGATCACTTTCTTTTGTCACGTTTTTGAAGTGGTTTTATGGGAATTGTCTTTTTTTATTCCTTATGCTGGTAGGGATGGTAAAAAGAAAAATGCTCACTAGTAGGGACGTCCTTTATGCTGCATTGCAGCATATTGATATAATTCACAATTCACAGTGACCAGAGAGAGTTTAAGGAGAGTTTAAAGATAGCCATTTCCATTGCATCCTTTTTTTTTTATTTAGACCAATTGTATTTTCTCATTCCTGTGATGGAGAACCCAATCAAATTCATGCCTCTGTGTAATGTTAGGATTATCTTCACCCAAGTGGCTTCAGTTGGAAATAAGTCTGCTGCACTAGCTTGCTAAACTTCACCTTGATTGTGCTAGACAATGTGCCAGTTTTAATTCAGGGAAACATCTGACTTTGACACTTTTGTAAATAAACACTGGCACAACTTTCTGACACGTGAGGGTTGTTGGCTGTTTCTGTTGGATGTGGGAATTTGATATACAAAGTAAAGTTCACGCAAAATTAATGCTTAAGAACTTGTTTAACCTAAAGGTGAATGATTATTCTCTGAATTTTGCTATTCTCACACATGTTGTGTCCCAAGGCAATTACTTTATTAGTTTTAACCTCATTCTGTTCTGGAAAACACCAGATTTTTAAAATAAATATAAATAATTAAAGAATAAGACAAAAGAGACAAAGAAACTCAATCTATAAAGGCATAGAACAATGAAACACAAGAAAAAATGTGATAAGAATTCAAAGGCAAACTTATTGAACAAAAACTATGAAATCATGCAAAATAAAATTTCCCTAAGCTATGAATATTTTAAAGGAAAAGAGCTGATCAAATATGCCCTCCACTGAAATAGAAATACGTGGGCATTCTCCCTGCATTCCCAGCAGGCAAGTCTGAGTCCAGGCACAGCTGAGTCTGGTTGGAGTCCTGAGCAATGGGCCTGCTGGCACAGGGAGGGGAGATAAGAGAGAAGAAAGCCAACTCCTTTTTCAATCTTTCCTGGGCCACTTTTTTGCAAGTGGATATTTCTTCTTCAGAAATAGTAACCCGACAGTTAAGAGATGTGTCTTCTATTCTCACCTCCCTCACATGTTCAAAAGTTAAAATTCAAAACTACATAAAATCCTAGGGCCTAATGCTGCCACTCTGCCTACCCCTGGTAAAAAGAAAATAAAATGGATCGTGATGTTTAAAATAGAACAGCTGCTTGTAAGCTGAGACTGTGGTATTATCCAAAGCAGCTAAGACCAAGGGCTGTGTAGCAAGACTCTAATTATTTTAAATCTCTTCTTTACCACTTCTTACGTGATCTTGAACAGGTTATTTAATCTCTTTTCTTCAGTTTACTCATCTGTAAAAGAGAAACAATAGCAATGATTACTTTATGAAGTATAATTAATATTAAATTAATTAAAGCAGGTAGAGATTTTGCAGGACATATAAGTAATTTTATAAATCCAAGTATACTTATAATAAATCATTATATTATTATGAATAAGACTGCTAAAATAGTATAGGAAATAATCAGAATTGTAAGAATGTATATTTTATAGTGTAAGAACGTTTTTGTAAACGACCAAACCAGTGGGATAGAAATGGTTAGGTGGTGAAATCCTAAACAACTGCACCTAGAGATATTCAGTAAACACATATTTCTTTGTTATAGGGAGTGCATTTTTTAGCTTGTAAACAATTTGGGTTAACTCTTTTTGCCTAAAGGAATGAAGCATAAAACACAAAACCATTAAAGCAGTCTTGGCAGAAGTATTAGAGGGTTGAGAGAGAAAAAGAATGAAAAAATGTGTTAAAAGTAAACATTAAGCAAAAAGGTTTTTTTCTCCTTAACTGAGAGTGAGAAAGCGGTCTGCATTACAGTTAAACATACACACATAGAAAAATCAAAAGTTTTATTAAATAACACCTTTATTAGTTGTTGTTTCTCTGCTCTTCACTTTACTTTGTCTTCTATGCTATTCCAACAGAAGTTGTCTATCTAAAGTGAATTAAAAAATGCATGAAGATATTCTACGCAGTTCCAACAGTACCAACAGCACAGTTTATGGCAAACAAACATGGCAGAGGATGCCACATAACATTTATGAAAGGAAGAAGAGAGGAAGGGAAGGAAGGAAAGAGAGAAAAAAAGGAGGGAGAGAGAGAGGGAATGAATGAGTGAGCCACCAGAATTTGAGAATTATAAAAATGAAATCCAAATTAGAGCAAAATATTTCCTTGATTCTAACAAAACGTGATGTATATAATGTATAATGTCTTCACCAGTTCCACAGATAGGTGAAATTGAGGTGGAAGGGGGGATAAGGGGGATAAATGATAATGGAAAAAATACAAATACAAATACAAATAAACTGATCAAATTAGATATTTACATGCGTTACATTGATTTTTGTAATTGTGTTTAAATCATATCTGGAAATAACTTTCATTGCTTTTTATATATTCAGAAATTTATGGCATGAAGCCCTATGTGAAGATCAATGTCATTATCGATGACTCCTCGAAAAGTATTAGGTATAAGGACTCTAGCAGATAAGACTGATGCCAGGGTAAAAACAAATGAATAGGATTCCTTGCATTAACGGTTCTCAGTATTTACTCAGAACCAAAACTACTTGCAGGACTTGTTTAAACACTGTGCACCACCCCTAAATTTTCTTATTCAGTAGGTTTAATTGGGGTTTAATTGCTTTGCATTTTTAACAAGTTCTCAGTTATTCTGACACTGCTCTTTCCAGGATCAGCCTTTGGGAACTGGTATCTCATATGATGGTGTATTTGCAACAAGCTACACAAAACACTTCAACATATTTGCTCACATTTTCTTTTCATATTATTATCGTGAATTAGTTACCATTATTTATAAATGAAAACAGAAAGACAATGCAATGGCTTAAAACAAACAATACAGTTAATAAATGAAAAATCTAATTTAAAATCCTGACTTTCTGATGTCAAATTGCATAATCCTTCTACTATTTTAAATGTCAGAGAAGAAGGAGTGATTATCAGCTCAGAGCACTGAAGGAGGAAGAGAGAAAATCCCACATGGTGAATTAGCTAGGGAATCAGAAACAAAGTGATTATAAGCTTGATCAACAGCAGCAAGAACACAATTGAAGTTGAATGAAATTGAATTTGTAATGACCAGTTTTGCACTGTTTTTCAAATTCATTGAGCAATAAATAAAATATCACCATAGGCTACTGGTATTTCCAAAAGTTCTATGACCTTCCTTTGTATTAGAATTAAAATCTTAAGTGACCAGCAGAACCTTTGTATCTATTATATCTATCAGTCACTGATGGGTAAATAAAAATTAACTATATATAGTCTTTTGGTTGGCTTTTAAATCAGAAATGTTACTATTATAGTTGCACAAAAACATTATTTTAATACTGGTGTAATAAAAAGACCAATGACAGATTTTTTAAAATGTGGTGCTTTAGATACCTAAAGGTCTAAGATCTATGTCTGAATATGTATTGAATTAAAGTGTGTTGGCATGTGTAGTTCCATAGAATACTATAAACTAATTGTTTTTGGATTTTAGTCAAATTCATTCAGATTCTTTATCAACCTGGCAACACAGTTTGGAAACACTGCATTATATGTAGTTTAATTATATTACTGTATAGATTGCACTCTTAATCAATTTACTGAAGTTATGGCCAGAGGTATTTTTCTAAATTGTTCTGCCATTTAGTGAGTAGACATGCCCAATCTGCTGTGGAAATCCGAAAAACCAAAACAGTGGGCATCTGTTCCTCTAGAATAGACTGAAATGCCACTATTAAGGGCATTAGGAACACACAATTCAGTATTAGGCAAATGGATTCTGGACCTTCTCCAAGAGATTTTACTAGTATAAACATCAGAATTTCCATTTATTGCACTGTTTCACCCATCAGGAATCTGAGAACAGAATTATATTAAAACTTTCTTTTCCTATATGTGAATAACTTCATAGTAGTTACAAAAATGTGGTTTCCAGTTCCTGTCTAGGGGAGGATGGGAAAGAGGTTGGCTGTGCCAGTTACAACTGTAATTATCCACCGACAGGGACAACTTGCCTCAGCCTATTGGGCATTTCCTCTGACCAGTGTCCTGGACTACAACTAAAAAAAAAAGGTGATACCTAGATTTCCAAAGTTAATAACCACTTGCCTTCATATTCCTTTTCTGTTTATTTGAGTTGGAAATCAAGTATCTTTAAAAAACTAAAGTGAGTCTTTTACAATTCTCTGAAGTGATTAAATTATGAAATATTGCTCTTACTTCTGTGATAGACTGAATAAGAACAATTCGATGTCTTTGTTTATGTTTACAACTACAATTGTTAAATGTTTCATTAGAGGTTAATTATCTCCCAGATTACAGAATATATTATAGAACGCTCATGAAATATTTTTGAATTACTAACAAATGAAATCCTACATTTTATGCTCTTAGTTATCTTATATGGCTAGACTTCTGAGCAAGCAACATTCACTTGCTTCTTATTTTCCAGGTTTATAATGCTATCCAGCTTGATGTCATTTGGAAAATATACAAACATAAATAACTGACCACACCATATATTAAGATGAGTCTAAAACCACAGAGTGATATTTTCATGTTTGCAGTTGATTTTAATGAGAATTCTGTCGTTCGAATGTTGCAATATTTACCATCCTTCTCTAAGAAATGAAACTTTTCATGGTATAAAAAGGAAACAAATATTAATTTGGCAATATTAAAGAAAATAGCTAGAAGACATTTTAGTACACATCTTTCAAAATAGCAGTGATTACACAAATTATAACTTAGTTTGTGTATATTAGTTCAATTTGAGGGAAATTGAAAATATGTGGACCAGAATTAGCAATATGTATTATCAAGTCCTTCATACAAATGAGAATTTGCATGTATAGTTTAGAAGTGAAATATTTTATTTATATTTAAAGAAGTTGCCCTAGTGTATTTGAATATCTTTCTTATAACAAAAGCTGATACATTAACATAAAATAGATCTCAGTTATTTTTGTCATCTTTGAAATGGTCTCTCCCAGTACCAAACATCTCAGGGATTCAACGAGATAA
>PVKM010013818.1:0-29787 GCA_004027735.1 Carollia perspicillata | reverse complement strand
GCTTGGGGTGAGATCAGGTGAATAGGGAGGGTGGGGCATAGGAGTCATGCTGATTTTGGTCAGAAACTGCTGAACATTCAGCGTGGTGTGGGCAGGTGTGCTCGTAAATCACCCATCATGCAATGGGCAAATGTGTTGAAAGAGCCTTTAAAATAAATTCACAGAAGCTGTATGCAGCCTCTCACAACAACACCAATTGGTACACTGATACAGAGGGGTTCCTAGAACACTCACTAGCAGGGAAAGCCTGTACTACAAGGGTCCCACCCTCCGGAAGATAATTCTGGATTTTGGGGGGTTCCCCTCACACATATCATTCTAATCTGAAGATTAGCTCAGCCTGAGGAACAAGCAGGCCTCACTTTCTCATTCTATCAGACTCAACCCCAGCTAGTGGACATCTAGGATGTGACTATTGTTACTATTATAGGCAGGCAGGAGACTGGCCCAGCCATCTGGTCCTGAGCTGAGCTGTGTAGATGCAAGTCACTATGTTAGCGTTGTGAGGGATCCCAGACAAATGCCTTCCACTTACAGAAACCGATCATCTTGCAGAAATAACACATGTACCATGAACTCTAGCAGAGGCTCCTCTGTGATAAGTCCTGTCCAAGCAACAGACAGAAAAGGATTACATTAGTCTGGAGGCAGATGCGGATGTTTGAAAAGAGCTTTGCTTGCCATTTTGGATTCTAACAGAGGGAAGGGGGGATATTTCATTCAGGAAACTGCTTTAAGCAAAGAGAGGGAAGTGTGTTTAGGTGAGTAAGTTTGGTTGAAAGGCAGGGGCTTGGAAAGGGAGTGGAAGGTGAACAGGCTGGAAGGTGGGAGAGGGTCAGCTGGCAGAGGGTCTTGAGTTCTAGTCTGTGTAAGTGTCAAAAGCCACCAAGTTGTTCTGAGGACAGGAGAGCCAGAACCTGGGCCCTTCAGGAAGACGAGTCTGGTAGAAGAGGAGGACCTGGTGCTGGGGGACAAATGTGCAGGCTCTGTGATTCCAGCTGGGAGCTCATGAGAGTCGAGAAGGAAGAAAGAGGAAGAGGCAGAGATGTTCGTGACAGACTTTTCAAAGGGCACAGGAGAGAAGTGAGGATGGGCGCCGGGGGAGAGGGAACAATTGGCGATGTGTTGAGGCTGGTCTGGTAAGCGAAAACAGGTGGAATACGTGAGTTCGGTGGCAACATGCTGAGGAAGAGGGGGGGTTGGCACAGGATTTGTTTTAATTGTGGGGGGAGGAGTAGACTCTTGCACCCAAACACAGAAGTTTGAGACTGGTGTTGAGGAGTGAAGCTGAGAGTTTTGGGGAAGTGAACTCTGTAATGGGCATAGTTGAAGCCCAGAGGTTGTTGAAAGAGAAAAAAAGAAAACGGCCAAGATAAAACTAAGAAAGAGGAGACAAGGCAAAACAGTGAAGACAGGGTTGTATCCCAGAATTTTAATTATGGCAGCGTAGCACAGGAGTTTGAGATAAAACATTCCCCCTCCACCCAGAAGGCCGAGGAAAGTGGGTTGAGCAAGGCCACTGCCTGTGGTGGCCGAGAGGATGCTGATGACTTCTGAGAACAGTCACTGGAGATTGTTGGGCAAAGGAAGCCAAAGGATTAGCTTGGAAATTTCCGGGTCATAGGCCGAAGTGGACCAGAAGAGGTATTTTATTTAATCCTCAATATTTAAAAAAATTAGGTGCTAATGTTTAGAAATTGTTAACTTTCATTTATAGACCTATAGTTTGGCAGACTTCAAATGGATATTCTTTAAATAGTTCCTTAATAATCATTTTCTGATGGCAAGGAGAAGCTGATTCTCTCTTTAAAAAACTCCATACCTATGCTTCTGCTTAAAATTACAGTTCATTACATACACTGATTATAGCATAACATTCAGACTTCACTAAAATTGTCTTTTGCCGCACATATTTTCTGTAGTGATAGGTAACTTCTATTTACAATGTGTAGGGAAAACTATAGGAACAGTAGTAAAGTTTTGTTCAAAATATATTTAAAAGTTTTCATTTCTAACTTCCATGATAGCAAAACATTTTCCAGTTTTCTTTAGTTCTCTCTCTTTTTTTGAGATTTTTTTCTGAACTAGTCAACTTCATAAAAATGTCAGGTGAGTGTCAAGTGAGATTCTGTGATTGCTGGTTACTGGTAAATAATGTCACGCTCTGCATCATGTGTGTTTTGTTGGCCCCTCGGTGCTGACCTCAGCTGTCCTGTCAGCTGATCTCAGGATCTGTGATTCGGTCTGGGGCCGTCCTGCTGGAGGGCACCACAGGGAAAGGCAGTGCCATGCAGGATGCTTTTAAAGGTGCCCATTAGCCCTGGCTGCTGTAGCTCAGTGGATTGAGTGCGGGCTGCGAACCAAAGGGTCGCTAGTTTGATTCCCAGTCAGGGCACATGCCTGGGTTGCAGGCCAGGTCCCCAGTGGGGGCCATATGAGAGGTGACCACACATTGATGTTTCTCTCCCTCTCTGTCTCTCTCCCTTCCCCTTTCTCTAAAAATAAATAAAATATTTCTTAAAAAGGTGCATGTTAGTGGGAGCCAGGAGCGGGGGAATTATGCTTGGCCGACTATGTGAAATTTCATACAGAAAGCTGAGCTCACTGGCGACACATCGTACACTTATTCTCATGTTGGTTTAGTGTATCTTCCTGAAATTTGGGACCTGTAGTGGGTGTGTGAATGGCCCACTCCTTTGTGCGGATTGGGTAGAATTTAGGCCGTCACGTGGGATGAATTTAGCGTTGGTGTTATAGAGAATGAAAATAGGTCTGTTTAAGGCAAACGAAAGGAGTGCTAAGGCTCAGAGAGGGACATGCGGATTTGTGGCAGACAGACGGAGGAGGAGGCCAGAATGATTTTCTTAGGAGGCCAGCAGGGCACGCACTGAAATGCTCGATCCTGCAGGCTCAGGGGGCCAGACCCAGTGTGGACTGATGTGGCTTGGAGGGGGAGGGGAAGGAGAGGAAGTAGAGGAATTATAATCAGATTTAAGACTTCCAGTCATTTTAGTGAAACATTTATTTCAGTGAAACATTTTTAAAGTTGCTTTTCAGATAACAGCCCCGCATTGAAAAATGCTGTCCTGTGATGTGTGGACTGCTGGAAGGCCTGTCACTGTGAGCTTCATGGGACTGGAAAACACTTCCTGTTTCCACACTCGTTGGCCCGACAGGAACTGCCAGACTGGAATGCATTTGTGGCCACCTTCGAGCGAAGAGAGTTCTCATGTGACTGAACATGACACATCACTTTAACGTTCATTTAGTTTTTCTGTCACTCAGTATGAGTGACAGAATAGCATTAATCTCTCATACGTGCTGAGAAGTGGCAACTTGCACGAATATAGTTAAATTTTGTTAAAATTATTTGGTCCACAGTCAAGGAGGAACAGAGATTATCATCATGATGTCCATCTCTCAACCTCCCTGAGTCTCAGTTCCTTTGTTCTGAACAGCGATGGGGGTGGGGGACAGTGGGGTGGGGTTGCCCAGATGGTCTTTCACACTGTTCTCTTTTAAATGCCAGAGAACATGACAGTAAGCTAGGATGGTATTCAGGACTGAGTTTGAATGTGCTAAGAGATAAACTGAGGCATATTAAAATGTTTGAGTGTATTTGAAAAATGTGGATTCTAATTGGGCAGAGACAAGCCAGAGATAGTTAGAGAAAAAAGTTTTATGGAAAAGACTCAAAAGCAAGTCAGAAAATCATTTGATTGGCCATAACCTCGGCATTTGCCTTATTTGGGAAAGCCTAGTTGACTGCTTGTGATTGGTCACCCACAGGTTTCTATATCTTGACCTTGAGGCATATACAGGCTTAGGTTTGGGTTTGCTTATGTAGGCTGGCAGGCATGAGAGCCACTTCAGAATAATGACCTCTGTGTTTCATTAATTTAATAAATGTGATGGGAATAAGAAGGCAACAGCACCAACGTCTCAGGTTAAAGTTTTATTTATTTGGTTTATGTTAGGAGAGATAGCCATTTGTAGCAATACTTCACAAAACTCTCCAGGATTCCAAGAAGGCAATTTTTGCCAATTATATGCTTAAAGCTCCTTATAGCTAAATATACATTGTTAGTCTAAATACAGCAGAGCTGTTTACAGAACACTGAGAGGCCTTGTATAATCAGCATGTACGAGATACTTATTTTCATTTGGTAGGATTTAGGACTCATGTCACTGCTTTCAGTGATTCTGGAGTGTATACACGAGTTTCCCTCCATGTTTCCCTTCGTGTTGTGGGGTACGCTGCCGCCCAGGATCTGCACCCAGGGCCCTCTGACAGGGTGTGTCTTTCCACGTTGAAGGTCCTGCCTGTTGGCCCTGCAGGAACTGCAACTCTCAGGATCCCTGCTGGTTGTGGTGTTACCTATTTCCTCTGGGTTTTTTATTTGTCTGTTTTGTTTTTGAGCAGTCAGCCTCAACCAATGCCCTTCTAACACCAATGTACTGTTGCCATGATGGGAGCATTGGAGAAAGAAAACCTGACTCATTCTACCTGGAGACCCGCTTCGAACAGCTTCATCCCCTCTTCCCAAATCAGCTCATCTTCTCCTCAGAAAGGTGCCATCTGGTGCATTTCCACTGGGCTCCTGCGAACTTCTTGATCAGATGTCTGTAGTGCTGGTTTGGTGGTCCGGCTGTTTGTCCTGTCCAGTGCCACCCAGGCAATGCTGCATTGGAATGTGGCCGGGCTTCCTGAAGGGGATAAGTATATCCCCGAGCTCTGGTTTCCTGATGTTTAGCTCCCAGGACCCCTAAAACGTCATAACTTGTGGACACATCAAAACATTTTTCCATGATATTCCAATATTATCCTTTCTGTTTTTTTCTCTTGGTGGTTCTTGCTGGGCTCCCTAAAATATTTTTGTTTGTTGGTTTGTTTGTTTTCTAGCTCATCACTATCTGCTCAAATGTTGGCTGGCGAGTTGGCTAGTTTTAGTTCGTTTTGCTGGGGATCTGCTTCACACAGATGTTGGGGGGTCACAACAGCTATTTAGTAGACGTCTCTGTAAACAGGGTGCTGCGACATGCACTTTACATAGTTCATTTCTAATCTTCCACGTGGGGTACGTTTTATTTTACCCATGATGAGGTGGAGGTTTGGAAAGGGCACATGCCTTGCCCAAGGTCACACCACTTCTGCTGGCTGATCGTGCATCTGGGAGCAGCTGATTGCACCATGAGCACGCCACTACACCATGCTGTCTATTTGCAGTGGGGATTTGGTTTCCTTGTCTCCAGCCTTTTCCTGTCCCTCCAGTCCCCAACATGTGTGGCTCATAGGGAATATCCCCTTCACTCCCTCTGTCAGAACATGTCCCTCCTAACTTAACCTCCGTTCAACACACAGTTTCTCTTCAGAGCCATTACTGAATGTACTGTACCTGACTTTGATTAAACTTTCCCATTGAAGGTTTTATCTGATTATCACAAGTCTCAAGATAAGGCCTGAGAGCACAATTTTATCCTGAAAGATAGTACGATTAATTAATAAACAACTATTAACTTTAACAGTAGAGTTGTCATGGTTTGTAATAATTTATACTTAATTACCCAAAGTATACCAGGCAGCTCAAAATAGAATATATAAAACTGTGCTATTCACTTTATGTTCATGAATTCCTTTTACCATAAAAAACTCCACGAGATAAGGATTGTTAATATTTTCTGTGTTCACATAATGAGAAAGTACCAGTTTTAAATTTATCCCTCCTTTTTTTCCAATGCCCAAGCTCTTTCTACTATACCTACCTGCCTCTTTACTGTTATTTAAATTATTAATTATAAATTAATATTATATATTACATACCAGATACCTCTGTTATAGTAGTGTTTGGAGAATAGATGCATTAATATTAAAATTTGTTCACAATTTTCTGGTAGAAAAGAAAAACAAATATATATGTATATGTGGATTTGTATGTATATGCATATGTACATGCATATGTGTATTTATATATAGAGAGGTTAATAAAATATACATATTCTTACACATTTGAGCATCAGTTTAAAATGGTAAATTTGGACTTCCAGTCAAGATGGCAGCATAAGAAAAAACAGCTCCCCTCCTAGCACAGCCACATCAAAATTACAACTAAACTACAGAACAACCACTATTCAAAACAGACAAAAACTGAGCTGAATGGAAGTCCTACAACTATGGAATTAAAGAAGAAACCACAATGAGACTGGTAGGAGAGATGGAGACATGGAACAGGCTTGTCCCATACCCATGTGTGATGGAAAAAAAGCAGGAGGGATATCTTACAAGGAATCCCAGCCCCACACCAAGCCCCACAGCCCAGGGTTCCAGTGCCAGGAAGATAAGTCACCATAGCCTCTGGCTCTAAAACCCTGGAGATAGAGGCTGTGGAAGAAAGAAACTTCTAGAGACCCAGGCAGTTTCTCTTAAAGGACCCGTGCATGGACTTACTCAGACTCATCCCCTCTAAGCTCCAGCACTGGGACAGCACCTTGAAAGGCACCAGAGGCATAAGTGGAGGAAGTGAAGTGTCTGGCATCAGGAACAGAGCTGGGGGCAGCTCTTTCCCTGACAGAAGTGCTGGCAGAGGCCATTGTTCTCTTTCCAAGCCCTCCTCCCAAGGAACTGGCAGATGGCACCATGTCCGAGATGCCGTCAATTTGGCTCACACTATTTGTTCTACCCTGGTGATTCCCTAAGGCCCTGCCCCACCCAACTTTCAGGCCCACCCAAGCTGTTTCCAGTGGCTTTTCCACATGAATGGTTTGTCTCGGGTGATGCTTCAGATTGTCCTAAATTCTCTCCAACAAGTGTCCCCATACCTCTCGCTAAGTGGCCGGTGGTACAACACCAGCAGCAGCTGTCCTTGGTTCACAGTTTGGCCTCACTTGGGCACCCTCAAGTACAGCACAAATAGCAGCCATCTGCAGATCACTTTGTAGCTTATGCCAGGTGGCCCTGGTCAGAACACAGGTAGTGACTAACCTTGGTCTACACCTTCTTGGAGGTCCCAGAGCCTACAGATCCAGTGGACAGTGACAGACCACATTGGCGCACTACTACCCAAACACCTCGAAAAGTGACAAAATCAAAGGGTGGACTCAGTGGGCTCCAGAGCTCCATTGAAGTGAGTGGGTCCCCGCACAGCTGACTCTTCACAGTGGTTCGAAGTTGGTGGCCAGTGGTCACAGCCAGTCCTTGTAGCTTCTCAGCCTGGGTAAATTCTTCCCATTGACCTGCTGACAGCAATTCCAGCTCAACTACAAGAGGAGGGTGTATCTAGCCCACACAGTAGGTGCACCTCAAGTATCCAGCCTGAGTGAAAGGGGAGGCTGTGCCACAGGACTCTTCAGGACACCTACTACATTAGGCCACACTGCCAAGCCCAGGAGTTGTAGCAGCTCTACCTAATACATAGAAATGAACACAGAAAGGCTGTCAAAACAAGTAAACAAAGAAACATAGCCCAAATGAAAGAACAGACAAAAAATCCAGAAAAAGAACTAAATAAAATGGAGATAAGCAGGCTCTCACATGCAGAGTTCAAAACGCTGGTTATAAGGATGCTCACTGAACTTAGCAGAAGAGTAGATGAACTCAGAGAGAACTTCCAGAGCATGGCAAAAACACATGGAAACCATAAAAAAGAACTGGTCAGAAATGAAGGATACATGAACTGAAATGTAGAACAAGCTACAGGAATCAACAGTAGAATGGAGGAAGCTGAGAATCAAATGAGCAATTTGTAATATAAGGAAACAAAAAACATGTGATCAGAACAGCAAGAAGGAAAAATAATCCAAAAAAGTGAGGATAGTGTAAGAAACCTCTGGAACAACATACTGACATTTACGTAATGGGGGTGCCGGAAGGAGAAGAGAAAGAGCAAGGAATTGAAAACTTATTTGAAAAAATAATGACAGAAAACTTCCCTAACTTTGTGAAGGAAATAGACTAGCAGTTGCAGGAAGCACAGAGTTTCAAACATGAAGAACTCAAAGAGACCCGCACCAAGACACATCATAATCGAAATGCCAAAGAGAGAGTCTTAAAAAACAGCAAGAGGAAAGCAGTTAGTTACCTACAAGGGAGCTCCCACAAGACTGTCAGCTAATTTCTCAAAAAGAAACTTTGTAGGCTAGAAGAGATTGGCAAGAAATATTCAAAGTGATAAAGAGCAAGGACGTACATCCAAGATTCCTCTACCCAGCAAAGCTATCATTTAGATATGAAGGACAGATGAAAAGCTTCCCAGACAAGACAAGCGAAGAGTTCATTACCGTGAAACAAGTATTATGTTCATAAAATGTTAAATAGTCTTCTTTAAGAAGATCAAAAATATAAACAGTAAAATGGCAATAAATATATGTCTACCAATAATTGAATCTAAAAACCAAAATAAATGAAGCAGGACGGAAACTGAATCATAGGTACAGAGAACGTTTTGATGATTGCCAGACAGGAGGGTGCTGAGGGGATGGACCAGGAAAGGTGAAGAGATTAAGAAGCACAACTCGGCTGTTACAGAATAGTCATGTAGGTGTGAAGTACATCGGAGGGAATATAGTAGCCAAAGGATATATACGTATGATCCATGGACATGGATAATGGTGTGGGGATTGCCCGGTAGAGTGAGGAAGGGCTGGGTAGAGGCAGGCAAAGAAGGAAAAATTAGGACAGCTATAATAGCATAAATAATACAGTATACTTTAAATTAAAAATGAAATAAAATGCTACATTTGATGAGAAATTTTTCACTGTATTAAAAAGTCAGACTGTAATGAAGAATATCAGAAGCCACTGTAATTCAATTAAAAATGTTCTGAAATGTTTTAAAAGTAGATGATTTAGAGCCCTGACTCAAACCCCTCCTGGCCTCTGCCCACTCCGTGGTTAAGTCTGAAATGCCAATACGAAGATGCTTCTACCCATTTTCAGAACAACCTATTGGTCAAGGCCCCTCACATGTACGTATAGCACAAGGACTCCTATCTCTGCACCATTTTGCGTGCTGTTATATTGTTTTGTTTCCTCCTCTGGATAACAAACTCCTCGTGGGTGGGAACATCTTCTTGTCCTCTCCCGTCTTTTCTGGGAGCTGATCAGGGGGAGGCCCCTTACATGCTCACTGGTTAGTGGCAGACTGTCCACAGTGCTCTGCTTCCCTGCGAGCAGAGTCCACAAGTGACAGGGAAAAGTGAGGAGGACACAGACGCCTGGAAGGAGAGAGTGATGGTGCAAGGAGAGAGGGGCTCCTTGGCCTCACCACCTACTCGCGGGACTTCTGTTTTGGCTCCTTAGCCTCAGACGTGGAGATCACAGCACTGAAAGTCCTTACCTCTCACCGCCACCATGGATGGGACACTTGGCGGGGTCACAGGCATCAGCCATCTGTCCTGGTTCCAGGTTGGGGTGGATATTCAGGCAGATATTTGTGTTTTGAACAACCAGACAGGCTGTCTCCTGAGATCTGACCTAAACTGGAATTTGGAGGCGATTCAGCTGGCTTTGGTTCAAACCAGACAAACTAAAACAATGCTAACAGCCAGCGAGGGAGTCTCAAGACCCTGTAAGGAATGCTTAGTCACCTTCAGCCCCAAGTCTATAAGCTCTTAGCCTGAGAGTCCTGCTCTCCCTCACTATACAGAACCGCAAATGTGGGTTTTGTTATGGGCAAGAACAATGTTGGGAAAATGACAAATAAGAACATTAGGTGATGTTGCAGCCATGTGGACATGTCATAGGTGGAAATGGCAAAAGCATATTCACATCATAAACAATCCTTAGGTTGTAGAAAATTAGCCTAAACTCCTTATGGAATCTTAATGCTGCCATTTATTACGTGTTGGCCATGACAAGAATGTTAGGCACATCTAGTCACTTGGATTCAGGTGGGTAAAATAAAATGGAGCAGAGAGTTAGCAAGGATGTTGTCCATGTTTGTCAACATTTTGGAAACAATCTGTCTGCTGAGGCTAGTGGCCATGCCGCATGGCCCCTCGGGCCTGGTGCCTAACCCCTGTGTTATACAGACTTCCTTTGGGGTCAGTGCATGAGAGTTGACATGAAGCGTAGCAGCTAGGCTAATTTCTGTCTCTCTCCCTCTCTTTTCCTCCCCTCCCCTCCCCCCCAATTGCACACACATACACGTGCAAGCACATATAAGCAGGCTCACATTTCTGTGACGGAGGGCAAGATGGGAGATAGAATGTGGTTTAACTTTCAGAGCCTTAAAGGAGGGTCTCTTTGTTAGTGAAAAGCAAAGAAAACAAACTGGCCACGAGGTCACCATGCTCTGGAATGCAGAACTGTTTGTCGCCAGTCAAACTGCCGCCTGATGCTGGGTTTACATAATGTTTCAGCAAATGGAAACAATGAGAACATTTACCATTAACTCAGGCCTGAGCCATAAAATCAGAATGGGGAAGATCAGGGTCACTAACTTAGGCCCTTAAGGCCCGCAACCAACAGCACTGCCCAGGGCAAAACAGCTGCTTAGACCAAGTGGTCCAAATGTATTAAACACCTAGTATCTGACCAAAGGCTCCATGGATAGGAAGATGCAAAGACCCAAGCCTCTTTGTAGGGCGTGCCTTGTAGGGCCATGCTGAGGGCTAGCTGCCAGGAGAAGAAATCATGGGGAAATGTCACTGTTAAAGTAGCTTTCACATCACACAAAATGCCCTGTGACCCTATAACAGAAGGAAGTGCCCAAGGTCATCTACTGAGTCAGAAAATGTCCCAGACGAGGCAGCATTTGAGTTGAAATTTGAAGGAGAAGTGGAAGTTTCCCAGGGCCACAGGCTAGAGGTGGGGGAGGTGGGCAGGAGGAGCAGAGGTACATGCTGGACAGAAGGGAGAGGAAGTGCAGGGCGTGTGGAGCACGGGTATTCCAGAAGTGATGAAAGATTATTTGGTGTCGTCAGATGTGAGGGGGCAGTGGCAAGAGATGGGGTGGGAAGGTGTAGTCAGACCAAGGAGGATGCTGGGCACATGCCAGGCTGGGTGCTTATGTTTTCTCCTGGGCGGGGAGGGATGCCTGAAATATTTTGAGCTGAACCAATGGTTTGGCCATGTTTGCTTCTTAGAAAGGTCAGTGCAGTGTCCTCAGGAGGACAGGTGCCAGAGTGGGTGATTGGAGGGGGTAAGGTAGTCCTGTAGTTGAAGGGGGAAAGGACAAGTTTTCAGTGGCTTTTCAGTGTGCTGGGCGCACTGAGGACTTGTTAGGCCCAGGTGAATGGCCAGAGACCTGCATAGGCATCTGTAGGCTTCACAAGGGGCCAGTGGGACAGCAGAACTGAGAGGTATCGTCAGCCCCAGCTCCAAGCAAATGCTGGGCTCAAGAATGGCTTTGGGCAGCCCCAGGGCCTCAGCTGGCTTCTGGGAGCCATTCTCAATGCTGGGCAGCAGGGATGGACAGCCAGGCTGTGTCAGCTCTGATGGTCGCATCCAGTGGCCTGCTGCTCTGCCAGCGCCTGGAGCACTGGCAGGGGGTCTTAATAAACATTTGTTGATTGAATAGAGCTCGACACTAATATAGGAGCTGGGGAGGCCGCAGTGAGCACATCACACACAAGCCCTGTCCTGGAGGAGCATGCATCGCAGGTGGTGAGACAAGCAATCAGCAAAAGAAATGAAATGCATAGAAAGCTAGATGTTGAAACACGCTGTGAAGAAAAAGAAATAAGCTGGGAGGGTGGTTTGCCATTTTAAATAAGATGCTCCAGGAAGGTTCGCAGAGGGAAGGCCTGCAGGAGTTTGGGGCAGTGCTTTTGGGCATGTGGGAGAAAAGCATTCTGAGAAGAGGGAAGAGCCAGGGCGGAGACGTCAGGCTGGGCGTGTCGTCAGCATGATGGGATGCACAAGGAGCCCAGCGTGGCCATCTGAGGTGTACGAGGGTGGAGAAATGGGGACAGGTCAGGGGCGTGTGGGGCCGGGGGCCTTTGTCTTCCACTCCGAGTGTGATGGAAAGCCCCAGTCACTGTACCTGCCACCCTGTGCTGTGCGCTTTTTCCTCTCCGGCGCCCTCCAATTCCAACTCACCGGGGCTCAGTCAATGTGACACAGCCTGTAGGCCGCTGGCCCAGACACATGGAAAAGCCACTGTCACTGAAATAATAGCTGGAGGACTGCTCTATGTCGAAAGGGCCTAAAAAGCTATTAGCAAGCAAAGACAGTGCTTCAATCCTTAGCATAGGAGGAAGATTGGAATATGGACTGATATTAGATGATAGTATGGAATTATTTTTAATTTGCTTAGGTGTGAGCATCCTATTATGGTTATGGGGGAGAATGTCCTCACTCTGAGCAGACCCACGCTGAAATATTTAGGGGTTCAGTGGCACAGTGTCAGCGACGTTCAAATGGCTCAGTGAACACACCCACCACAACCAAATGCATACATACACACAGAGATAGTGCTGAGGTCAGCACCACCGCTGCATCTGGGTGGTGGGTATACAGACACTGGTTATACCAGTCTGTCCACCGTCATTTTGGAAAACCTCCATATTAAAAAGACTGGACAAACCTCCTCTGCTATGGTCCATTTCTTTTGGCTCTGCTCTTGGTTGCTGTTATTTATCCTCATGAGTTCCTGCCCAGCCCCCTGGGCAGTTTATTTACTTAGGATCTGGAATGTTTTCTTCGGGAGACTTGCAGGAGACACAGAGCATAGGGCCCTGGGCGGGATTCGGGTGGGTGGCATTCCAAACCCCTCTTGGCTGGCGGGCCTTAAGAGGGCAGGACTGTGGCGCCGAGGATGGTGGATACTGCACAGTTCTAAGAGACACTTGTAGGGCAAGGGAGGGCAAGGACGAAATGCAGCCTTAGGGAGACTCATTCCTCTCTGGAGTGTGTGCTTTTCCCTGACGCGGAGGTTCTCAGTTATTCCACGGTTTACCTGCTGCGTGGGGGACACAACGTGATGTGATGTAGAAACTCTGGTCCTCCAGAAAGGCTATTTTCAGTCAGGCGCCTACGTGGCACTATCGGGGGGCTGAGCTCTGGCGCGTCGAGTCCCCGATTTCATCCAGGGGCCAACACGCCTGTGGAGATTAGAAAAGCTCCACTGTCCTTTGCGTGGGTCACATCAATTCCTTACGGTGTTTTCCACATGGAAGCAAGAAATCACGCGTCTGGGAAGCCGGGCGGAGCACCCTGGGGTTTCCTGATGAGATTTCAGCACGTGGTTAGAATTCGAGCATTTATACACACACACCCTCTGCCAGCCACAAAAGACAGAAAAATTAAAAAGAGCCCTGGAAAAGTAACTCGGTTCTCAGAGGAGAGGAGAATGTAGGTGGCAATATAGAAAGGACTTCCTAAAGAGGAAGGTGTTTGCAGCCTTCTATTTGGTTTCAAAAAGCCTTTTGTTTTGCTGCAGGAATAACAACAAAAGATAAAAATTATTTGAAATTAACGGAGGAGAGAGAAAAATGGTCATGTTTGTAGATTTTTGTTTATTCTCAGTATGGTAATAAATAATAATAATAATAGCAAATACAAAAGAGCTAGTATTTATTGGGCACTGTCTACGTGTCAGGCATAGTAAGCCTGTTTTGCATTTAACGAATTCCCTACGAGGTAGCTACTATTATTATTTTCATTCCTAGGGAGTTGTGGTGCAGAGAAATTAAATGACTTACATGAGCTTACATGACCAGTAATTAACAGAGGAGTGTATTCAGCTCTAAAGGTAAGCTAAACAAAATTTGATTCTAGTTTTCCAGAGTCATTTTTATTTTCTCCTCTTTCCATGGTAAGGCTTGCTCTGGTCCCTCTGCAGGACTACAGTTTGTTAAAAATTCTGGTCCTGTACATCCTGGCAAACTGTGTCTCCAAGTGCACTCTTGGGAGGCGTGGCCCCCAGTCTGTGACCCTGGACCCTGGGGCAGCGTGACTGACTAAAATTACTAACAATAGCTTGCTAGATGCCATGCCTTCTGCTATATACTTTGGATGTTTTATTTCAGTATTCACACTTTTTTCATGATTACAATGAAAGGAATCATGTTGTAAAGCAGAACTAAGTTAAACACATATATTTAGAATAAAAGTTTCCCAAAACAACATGTAGTTTTATTATACATAATTTGCTATTTTCCATTTTATTCTATTTAAAGAATTTTAATTGTGACATGTTAAAGGATTTTATGGCCTGCTAAGTGGTTTGTAACCCATTGTTTAGAAAAACATTTCCTTAACTCAGTTCTTCAGTTTTTATGGAAATCTAAGGAAGTCAGTATCAATATGACTTTAGTACCCATGTTACAGATGAGAAGACCGAGTTAATTTGTTCAAGGTCCCACAAAGAAATCAAAGTCTATGGTTTATATTTGGGGCTCATTCCTTTTTAAAATGGAATCAGTTAGTTAAAAGCAGGTTTCCAAATTATGTGCTGGATGCATTGTCTGTCATCTGAGTAAATGTAAGGTCTTACGTGTGTGGCCGTATGGGCACTGTTCAAGGTTTAATATGTGCAGGTGGGATTGTGACTTATAATTTGAATATTTCTTTTTTAAAATATTTTTTATTGATTATACTATTACAGTTTTCCCAATTTTTCCCCCTCCATCCCCCCTCTGCCCTACCTCCACAACCCTCCAGCATTCTCTGCCCCTAGTTCAAGTCCATGTTCAAGTACATATAAGTTCTTTGAGTCCTCTATTTCCCAAACCATTTTTATCTCTCCCTCTTTACCTTATGCCTACTACCCATGCTTCTTCTTCCCTGGACCTTTCCCCACTATTCCACCCTTCCCCCTCCCCACTGAACTCCCTCGGTGTGATGTTCATTGCTCTGATTCTGTTCCTGTTCTGGTTGTTTGCTTTGTTTTTGTTTTTGTTGTTTTTCTTTTCTTTTAGGTTCATTTGGTGATAGTAGCGAGTTATTGTCATTTTACTGTTCATAGTTTTGATCTTCTTTTTCTCAGATAAGTCCCTTTAAATTTTCATATAATAATGGCTTGGTGACGATGAACTCCTTTAACTTGACCTTATCTGGGAAGCACTTTATCTGCCTTTCCATTCTAAATGAAAGCTTTGCTGGATAGAGTAATCTTGGATGTAGGCGCTTCCCTTTCATGACTTCAAATACTTCTTTCCAGCCCCTTCTCACCTGCAAGGTTTCTTTTGAGAGATCATCTGATAGTCTAATGGGAACTCCTTTGTAGGTAATTCTCTCCTTTCCTCTTGCTGCTTTTGAGATTCTCTCTTTATATTTAATCTCGGGTAACTTAATGATGATGTGTCTTGGTGTGTTCCTCTTTGGGTCCAACTTCTTTGGGACTCTCTGGGCTTCCTGGACTTCCTGGAAGTCTATTTCCTTTACCAGATTGGGGAAATTAGTTTTCAAACTAATGTTCAAATTAGTTTTCAATTTCTTGGTCTTCCTCTTCTTCTTCTGGCACACCTATGATTCAGATATTGGAACAGTTCAGGTTGTCCTCGAGGTTTGTAAGAGTCTCTTCACTTTTCTGAATTCTTGTTCCTTCATTTTGATGGATGTTTATTTTTTCCTTTTGTTCCAAATCATTGCTTTGAGTCCTGGTTTCCTTCCTGTCACTGTTGGTTCCCTGAACATTCTGCTTTATTTCACTTTGGATATCATTCATTTGTTTTTTCATTTTTCAACCAAGCTTAATCAGATCTGTGAGCATTTTGATTACCAGAGCTTTAAATTCTCTACCAGGCAGGTTGGAGATCTCCTCCTCACTTAGCTCTCTTTCTGAGGCTTTACTCTGTTCTTTCATTTGGGCTATATTTCTTTGTCTTGGCACAGCTGATAGGTTGTAAGGGGGTGGGGCCTTAGATATTCACCCGGGCAGGGCAACCCTCTTTGCTGCCTGCAAGGCGCTGCCTGTCGGGGAGGAGCTACAGAGGGAACAGCGCAGCTTGCCTGCTCTCTCTAACGCACTTTTCCACGGACTCTCCCGTGAGACCGGGAACTTCTTCTGCTGCCACAACCACCATAGCCCACAGCCACCTCTGAGTCCCCTTAAGTCAGCCCCTCCTGCGGAGCTCCGCAGCCAGCCCCGCCCCCAAGGTCCTCAGCAGGCCCCGGTTTTTCTGAGTCAGCCTGTGTGGTCCTCCCCCTTACTGGTCTTGTTGTTCTGGTTGATCTTTTCTTTAATTCCTTTGTTGTCAGAGTTCCAGTTTGCTTTTCTGGCACTTCTGGTCGTTTATTGATTTCTGATTGGTTGTTATCCTCCTTTTGGTCGTGCAAGGAAGTAAAGGGTCTCCACTTATGCCTCCATCTTGGCCGGAACTCCTTGAATATTTCTAAGTAACTCTAAATTCATGGTAGCTCTTAGTTATTAGGTATATTTTCAATCAATTGATTTTAAAATGACAACTTCTGTTAAATGGACATCTGAGGAAGTCCTTGAAATTGGAGTTCCTTTTTCCAGGAAATGGACTGAAACATGGAGGCCACTCCTTCAGACAGGTGGCTGGCATCAGATTACTCTTCAGTCTCACCAGCCGCTAATTGGACGTTAGCATATGCATTGGTTATTGGTGGACAATGGACCATAGCAGGGTTAGCAGTACAGACGAGTTTATCAAATAGACGTGGCTGATATTTTCATACCATCTCTCAGTGTTGCAGATTCTTCAGAATATCAATCATGCTCATCATGTCATCGAAATTATGCTAATAATTTCAACCAGGGTCACCATTAGATCTTGATATTTTATGCCGATAAAGAAGTACCTGCATTAGTACATCACAGGATCAGTGCTGCAATAGTTTGGTAATTGTATTTCAACATAATTTTATTTTATGCATTTCAAGGCATTATTATTTAGAAAATAAAAATAGAAAGCGGTCCCTCTGTCTCAGCAGACTGCCAAAATGGCCCATGGCTTCAAAATAGATGGTGACTTTGCCCACACAAAGGGGCGGCGCTCCAACATAAGCTGAGGGTCTCTGCATTGCCTCTCTAGAAGCAATATTTTTGGCCATCCAACATGGACATCAATTATTGTGGAGAGTCTCACTTATGGAGAAATGGGGTTCTTGCTCATTCTAGGTGATGTGGAACCTGAGGCACAGCAAGTTCTTTGCTCCTTTAAATCTTTGTCTTGTCGCTGTGCTTGTCCATTCATGTTCAAATTCTCATCTTTGCCTATTCTCCTTCCATCAATATGCCCACGCCTCTTGTATCTGGCACATGCATTCACAAATGACCCTGTTTTGTTGAACTTAAGTTTGGAAAGATGACTCTGTTCATCAGACTCCTTCTGTTCATTGGACGCCTGTTGTGCGTGGCCTTAACAAAAAGTCTAAGTGGCTGATTTTCTTCTCAGCAGGATAGGAAAAACCTGCCTTCCAGACTGAGTCCTGGCATTAGTTTTCCTAAGTTTTCATGCTGTTTCTCAGAAGTAAAGGACTAGGGAAATGACCAGTGGTTTAAATTATTTCTAGGCCTGAATTGTAAAGTGCTGGGAACACTAAATAATACATAACAGACATGCACGCTCACAAAAGTCTCTGCTTCGATGAAGTCCTGAAATGGTTTTCACTGGGCCTTGTGTTAAATTTAGCCATGATGTTCTGTAGAGTGACAGAACAAACAGGTTATGGTGGATTGTATGAATTGAAATGTTCAACAGAAATGAATTATTTTAATCTTGGGATCATCAAAGTACACAAAGTTTTGTTTACCTCTGAAAGTCCCTTGAGATGATATCAATTCTCTCTGTGATGTCATTGGAGTTATCTTTCTTAAAAATAAATTGAATAACTTCCTTCCTTTTTAATAATCTTTCCATGTTCCTCTGTTTTCAGCAGGATGGAGTTCACAGCACTCAGGAGGGGACCTCAGGTCTCCTGCTCTGGGCTCTGCTACCTCCTCATGGCTGAGCACTTCCCCACATGTTATCTCTGCTTCAGCCTTTGAAAAGCCTTTGTGTTTTCCACTTTGACTTCTCCAACTTCCGTGACTCTGCCTAGGTGATCTATTCTCCCATCCTGTTTTACTTCCTGGAACGTCCCCATTGGTCCTTGGAAACCTCAGGCATCACCCTCTTCCTGTAGACTTCCCTTATGTTGACCTCTGATCATTGCTACACACTGAACAGAGGTGGGAGCTCCTGTCTGTGTTCATGTGTTAACTGGTAGTGTTGATCTGAATGGGTTAAAATAGTTTACATACAGAGTGGTGTCCCCCTTCAAATTGGAATTCTCCTTGAGCACAAAGAAAGTGTCTTCACGCCTGTATTCCTGGTGTCTAGCATGGGGCAGCTATCCCGATGTTGGATAAAGAAGTAATGTGACACGTGGACACCACTGATAGTGTGTTGGGAGGACGGTAGTAAAATTTAATCATTACACATTGTCTGGTCACTTCTTATGCCCTTTCTTGTGCCCTCTGCCTGTCTTTTGCCTCCTGCCATTGTCATGACAAGTATGTGCAGCTGTGATGCACCAGCTCCTTGCCTCAGCTGTACCACATAGCTCTTGCTGTCTGAGCTGGGGCTTCTCTGAGGCTGTTGCCTGCAGAGGCCTGGCCAGCCATTCTGCCCTGTGAATGTACTGGACGTGGGAGTGAACAAAAGCCTGATGGGGCAATGATTGGCGCTGGTGGATTAATACTGCCTCATCGGCACTTTTTTCAGGAAGACATGGGGGCTTATTCTACAAGGCCACTCAAAGCATCCCGGGGGCATGGAGCTGCAGCGGCCCTAACCAGTGACTAAGGGGTGCTCGGGTTGGCTTCTCTTCCTTCCTTGTTTCAATCTGCCGAATTCTCGACTCCTCTTCCTTGGAATCACTTCCCAAAATAAGTGATCTTGTCTCAGACTGTGCTTTGGGAGAGAACCTAGACTAAGACAGAAGCCCTTATTTAAAACCAGCTTCACTGTGTTGTTTTTCTTTGAGAGATGTTTGGAAACTATTTGAAAGTTTCATCAAGTAGCCATTAAATAGAGACGGTATGGAATAGAAGCAAATAGGATCGCATCCACGTGTTGTATATAAATATGCTGTAAAGTACCGCATGTTTTGGGAATTAGCATCCTTTTTCAGTCAGGAGCCAGACTCAGACAATTGCTCACTTTTGTGAAACACTTCTCCATAATTCTACAGCTGTGTCCTAGGTGGTAACTGAATAGTGATGTTTTGGTCACAGCTGTACAGATGGTGAGGCCCTCGGCACAGCAGATTTCTCTGAGCAAGTGGTGGGGCCCTGGAAGACACACGTCTTTCCCACAGAAGGTCAGTGCGAGGAGCTGGGGTGTGAAACCCTATGCCTGCCCTGGAGCGCTGGATGGCCTGCCCTGGTGTGTGCATACATGTGCATCTGTGAGCATGGGGGGGGGTTCTTTCTTTTTAATGAACAAGATGCAGATTGCAATCTAATGATTGTAAATACTATAATCTTTGGATGGCAAATAGAAAAATGACTTTTTTTTGAAAATGGAAAGTATTTGGTTGTAAAATTGGCATCTGAAACCCTGTGCATTACCAAATACTTAAATCACAGAAGTTTTGTTTCTTTTGCAGCTAGCAGAGACATTCGGGGTCACTCAGAGGTACGGACCCAGATGCTTTCTAGCAGAGCCAGGACTAGAACCCAGGCCTTTGGAGTCCCCTTCTCATGGTCCTTCTGGTACACCCCAATGCCTTTCCTGATTATCCTTCTTTTAAACCAGAGGTCGGCAGTCTTCATCTGTGAAAGGTCAGATAGTAAATAATTTGGGCTCTGCCATGGTTCTGTCAAAGCAGCCACAGAGGAGACTGAAATGAATGAGTGTGGCTGAGTCCCAGTAGAGCTTTACTTTCGAACACAGGGACTAAGCTGATCCGGCCTGGCGGCTGTAGCTTGCTGACCATTGTAGTCATGGCGATTTCTGCTTGGTGGTCACCAAAAGGCTACGGGGCCCTAGAGAGTTAAAGCCACCGCCCAGCCTGGGGGTGAGCTAGGCTGTTACGTCATGGCCCACACATAATTGGACTTCCTTCCAGGTCTGTATATGGGCACACTCGGAGCCGGCAGCCAAGAGAGTGAGCCCGGCACCCGCAACACTCCCATTTCCAGAAGGAATCACAGATTCCTTCCTGTGAAGATAAAGGAACAATTGTACCACAGGAGCACTTACTGGAAAGTAATTCAGGGTTACCAGGAAGGAAAGGAATTCACTCTTGGGTCACAGTCTTCAGTCTGGTTGGGAGTCGCTTGGACCTGGGAGGGTCAGCTGTCCGAATCTGGCAGACCTCCAGAATATCCTACGCTCACTGGGCAATGCAGTGGGTTTCGGTGACCTCTATGCCTTACTCAGAACTTCCTTTGGCGGCTCCAGTCATGCCCTCCTCCTCAGTCAGGTGTATAATTCCCCTCACTATTTCACCCTCATGTGCCATCTGCCGTGCTAAGCTTGTGTTCCTGTTAACCCAAATCTCCAACAGACAAAGATTTCTTCTCTCACTTTCATCTTCCACAAAACTTGACCACTTCCTTTTTGAGCCATCCCCCACCCCATCCCCCCATTTTCAGGACCTGGTTCCAGGTCTGAGGCCCTAAAAGTAAGGAGCTTGGGTTCAACCTTATGCCTATGCTGATGGAGTGGATGGTTGTTCCGGTGTGTACATGTTCACATATGTGCACATGTGCACATGTGTCTGTGTGCATGCCTCTCTCTGGGTGACCTTTAAATCGAGAGGCCCCCTTCCTCTGGGGCCTCACTGTTGGGGAGGGTCCTCTGCTGCCCGGGTGCTCTCAGTTCGATGTGTGAGTAGATATCCTTTGGCCGCCATGGTCGAATCTTCTCTTTGCTCCTTCCCTCAGTTTTCATTATGTGAATCCACATCAGGGCCTGTTTCAAAGTTGAAAGAGCCAAGGGCTTTCAAGGGCTGTATGAAGTTTTCAGAGGCCTTAATGATTTCATCCTCAAGAAGTCCACGCGTCACCTGCTACTTAGCATAGGTTTCTAATGAATGTCTGAATCCTTGGAGTTGTAATGATTTAGGGAAAGAAGCATGTTATTATTATTTTCCTCAAGTAGCACTCCGGCCCCTGGGAAAGGGTTGCTGGTAGTTGTTTGAAAGGGGACGGAAGTGATGAAGAAGGAAGGCATATTTGATTATTTCTTCATAAACAACCACCAGTTCTTTAGCACCTGGGTATGGTTCTTGCCACTGTGAGAAGAATATCAATGGCTTTGATATTCCACTGTTTGTGGCTGAGAAGCACTTGCTTGCTGTTCTGAACAGCCTGGCTCTCAGACTGGCAACAGAGCAGAAAATGTGGCAATATAAGGGGAAAACTCCTGCCAAAATGCTTTCAACCAGGTAGCTTTCCATTTAAAACTCACTCTGGAATTCCTACCTCCCCTTGTGCTTCTTCTTGATTAATCTCTGGCTCGTTATTAGCTATACTTCTTTCCCCTAAACACAGGCACGTCCTTATGTGGTACAGGTTCTACGCTTGGCCTCCCGTTATTGCTTGTCTGTCAGTTTTTAATGGCCTTCTTTGTGTTTTGGTGAAATCCTCATCTTCAGTAACACTAATACTGAGGAATGATTAATGAATACGAATGAATAAACAGTTCACAAAAAAGAAGGGAGGAAGGTGGGGGAAGAAGAGAGGTGATGATGAGTGATGAATTCGAGATGGCTCACAACCACAAGGTGGCGCTGTTAAAACACCTCATTTTTCAGTCCAAAAAATGGTTGCGAAATTAAAGAGCCCTTCACATAGAAAATACTTTGTATCAAAAAAAGTGGAGTGTGTGCGTGTATGTCTTTGTGTGGAGGATGTAATCATTTTAGGAAATGTGAATGTTACGGGGAGTTGTGATAGAATCGTATTGTTACTTTTGAGGGAGATGTACAATCGATACTCTTGTCATCCAAATATTAAATATTTTTAATGACCATTAAATATATTTGATCCCAACTAGCTCTTTCCTGGAATCTTCCGAGTGTGACACTGTAGCCATGGGAATAATGGGTTAGGTTGACCATTCCTTCATCTACTTTCATTCTACACTTGCGCAGACAGCTTGCACACCGGGACGTTTATTTGAAAACAATTAGTGTCCCATTAGGGGGAACATGAAGCCTTCAGGGTCTCAGAGGTTCTTGGCTGCTTTGGGAACTTGGAGTCTGGAAAGTTGGTAAATTCGTACTTGGAAAATAATTTCTTACTTTAAAACATGTTGACTATTATTACGTGACTTCCTTGCTTGTCATTAAAAGTGAACACTTTCATGTCTGTGCACTCTGTGTGTGCACAGGGTATCCATTTACTGAAGGACAGGGAAGCCGGGATTTTGCAAGTGGGTACATTGAAGGTGGGGTGTTGGAGTAGTGGTCCAGATACTCCTAACTCCTGAAGAAAGGCCGAGAGAAGAACGTGATCCGATGCACGTGAGCAGAAGAGCCCAGACCTTTACGTGGAGGCTCCTGTATTTCATCCCCATGGCAACTCTCGGAATCAGATGATGTTAATATCTTCCTTCTGAGAAGTTAAGTAACCTGTCAACTGTCACAAAGCCAGTGTGTGGCAGAATCAGGAGTTGAGCCCAGAAATTATTCAAGGGAGAAAAATGCAAGGAAATGGAAGGGAAAAGTCTAGGTTGTCCTGCAATTTGTGTTGGAGAGATAATGTGTATCTCCTTAAAATAAAAAGAGACCTGCTCTGTTCCAGTGCCTGCCTCCCGAACCAAGGGAGGGCTGCACGTACAGTACCACACACAGGCATGCACACTCATGCACACACACACACACATACACACTTTTTCCCTACTTCTCTTAATGTAATTTTCTATTCACTTCTACTTTACGTAACTTGTTTTTACCATCCACAAAGCAGGAGGCCTGGGAAAATAGCTGGATTTTTGCCAAAGAAAGGAGTACAAGTCAATCATGAAAACGGCAGCTGTGATATCTCCCAGGTAATTCATCCTACGCTGACCCAGCTGGAAACACAATTCATGATACAGAAATCAAGTGGTTCCTGCTCTGGGAGAGATTTTGTTAGTGAGCACACAGAGCTACAAGGATGGTGAGACATACTAGGTATTCGACATGCAGGCAGGGTCTGAGCTTATAGCAATGTAAAGTAAGGGGTTTTGTTGTTTAGAAGTGTCTGAAAGAACTACATATCTCTGATCAGATTTTTAAATTAAATTCTATTTAGGGTAGTCGTTTTTAGCCTGTGGTTAGCAGAACTGCCTCTGTGTCCACCTGGAAAGCTATGTGGGGGCAAGACTGTGCACAGGCAGGTGACAGTGTGTGGGGGGAGGTGGGCTTTGGCCACCCACCCTGGCTTATTCTGAGGCACCAGGTTTCTCTCACACATATTGTACTTTGTGTATGTGAACTATTCCATTTTGATGTCAGGTCCCATTGTACATTGGGAATCTAAATGATTTATTTAGGACAGTTCAGCACACTGTCATACTTAAAATATTCAGGTATTTTGATAATTTTTTAAAAAGTGAGACTAGATCCCTTGTGTCCTAGGGTGATCAGAATTGAATGCGACACAATATGTGAGCAGGAAAAAAAATCATTATAGAGCTCAGAGCAATGTATCACGAAAGAATTGAATTCCTAATTTGTATAAAACTGAGATCTTATTCTGTAATGACCAGTCTTGAACTGGCTGGAGGCGGATTAATATGAAAGTAAGAGGCACTGAGAACCATTCTGACGGAAGCAGAAGACCTGGGGTTTATGTTGACGTTTCTAGTTGTATCCTCTAGCAGTTCTGAAACATTGGCCTGAGTGACTGTTATTCCATTGTTCCTTTGCTCAGTTCTTCACTCATGTACACCATGATGGGGTCGCAAATGCCCACTGCAGAGAAGTGGATCAGAAGACTTGGATCAACTGTCAGAGGCGAGAGGTCTTTGCTTATGAGAAAAGTGTGTTGTTTACATTGTAGCCTATTTTGTTTTGGGGACAACATCTTTGGTGTCAGGAAGTGCCACCTACTTGTTGCAATTGCACTGTTGCCTTTTTGCTCAGGATTCACTGCAGCTGAAACACGGTGTGCCTTGGTCTAGTTCCCAGTTCCTGGAGACCACAGGAAGCAGGCAGGTACCTGCTTGTTTGCTCACCGCTGTCAACATTGTTCGGCGTGTGCCGTGTGGAACACACCGCACTTCCTGTGCGGTGCCTCGTCCAGGGTCGGACCCTCACCTGAGGGCCTGCGGAGATCCTGGGGGGTGGGGGTTTGTAGATTTGGCCTCAAGGTCAAGCAATCTCTTCTAGACCTCAGGAAACTCTGTGGAAGGAATCCTAAAAGGTCTCATAAAAGAGATTTGGAGACTGGGCCAGCAGTTGGTTTGTTAATGAGACTTAAGAGTCATACCTTATCTTGGTATTTAATCAGTTAATAAATTATTTCAATATGATGTTTTCTTTTTTTCTTAAAGAGAAGTTTCTTCCTGACAGTACATGGTTGCCAAGAATACAGTGGGGTCGTTGGTTATTTCCTGTGGAGTATATGCCTTTTGCATTTATTTTTATGACACCCCACCCCACCCCAGTTTGGAGAAACAACAGAGGGAAAAGGAAAATTTAGGGAACACAACCAAAAGCAGGGTCGGGAATCAAGCTGAGGTTTTTTGGGATCCAAGTTCAGTATGCTGTTTTGGCAATATCAATAGCCAAACAAATATTTAATAGCTAATCAACAAGAACTTGAGACGGTGGCTCCATTTTTGAGATTCACCACCCAAAACTCACCATTAGGGAACAACACCCAAAGTGTACCTTTAACACTGGTTTATTTACACAAAACCTCATTCCGTACAAGGAATGACGTGGTCTGCTACAATAACACACACACTAAAGTAATGGTGAACTGTGAGACGGAAGAGCTGAAAGACAGGTCAGGGCAACAGGCCGATACAGACCTAACCAAAGGGCTTGGAGCCAGTGAGTGAGGGTTCACCGGCTGCTGCAATCCAGCCTCTGATGTGGGAGCAAGCCCAACGGAGCCCAAGTGAGCAAGGACCACAGACAGGAAGTGAGGGACTCAGGAGCCTTTCCGGACACAGATGTCCTCTCCGAGCAGTTAGAATTCCCACCACTTATTTCACTGCACATCAGCTAGTGAAAAAGTTTCCTAGGGTTAATTCATCTGTCTGTTAAATCACTGCTTGTCATTAGAGAAGGGGCAACAGACGGGCATGGCTTGTCACTGAGCGGAGGCCAGGTCAGGAGTTTAGCAGCTCTGAACCAGGTGGTCGGCCCCAGGGCCCTGCGGCTGAGGAGGGAGACAGCAGAGTGCAGGCAGGGGCTCTGACGGCAGACGTGACCTATGCCGTACGAGGAGGAACCACCCAATATTGGAGTTTATTTGTAAATAATTGTGTATTTATTCTTACATGGTTAAACTTCAGCCACCTTCAAAGTACTGTTTATTTGATGCAATACACCCGAAGAGACATTTTTTCCACTGCTCAAAACGGTTTTTGAACTCATTGATTTCGATGCCCTTCAGTGCTTCTGCTATGTTTTGTTTCACCTCTTCCACATCAACAAAACATTTTTCTATGAGGACTTTTCGTCAGGGTAAACAATAAAAGGTTGCTCAGGGCGGGACTGGGTGAGTAGGGAGGGAGGTGTATAGAGGTCATGCTGTTTGGTCAAAAACTGCTGAACTCTCAGCCTTGTACGGACAGATGCACTTGTATATCACCCATCAAGAAATGGGCAGATGGTTGAAAGAGTATTAAAAAAAATTCACTGAAGTGGAATGCAGCCTCTCACAACCACACCAGCTGGTACACCAATACAGATGGGTTCCTGGAACACTCACCTCATGGTGGAAGCCTGCACTACAAGGGGCCCGCCCTCCAGAAGATAATTCTGATTTTTATTTTGGGTTCCCCCTTGTACTTTTGTTTTGTTCTCACATTGGTCTTAGTATTAGAAATTACAAAATAAAATGAAGCAAAAGATTTGTAATTGTTTGTAGAGAAATATATATGCTTCTTTTTATGAAGACAGGGAAACCTGGAAAGGGACAGCCTCTTATGAGAAGATACAGAATGCTTTATTTGATATTAGTTATAACAGGATCATTCCAAAAAGGCCAGAGAAAGACACAGGGAAGCAAAGAACTTAGGTTAACATGATTGAGTTTCACAGTGTTTTGTAAACTTTCATGGGTCATACTGTGCTTCGAGGACCAGGCATCTGCAGGTGACCTGAGGTGCCCTTTATGGGCTGCCTTGGCGGTGATTCAGCCAGTGTGGGGCTTCCCTCTGTCGAGGGAGATGCCCTGCCCATGTTCAGCCTTTCGTGCAAAGGGAGGCTTTTCTTCCCAGCAGGGACACCTGCAGTCCTGCTCGGGCCTCGAGTTCTCTGGACGCTGTGGGGCTGGCTGGCTTTCCTGTTAACTTCAGTAAACAGCTGGCATCTAAACCCAGCCCACCTAGCACCAGGGGTCTGTCTGTCACTCCCACAAGAAATCCATTTTCTCCTTCATGTTCTTTTTAGAGGTGTGAGCACAAGTGGCAAACACAAGGCCCGCGGGCCGAATCTGGCCCTTCACCTTGTGTTATCCGGCCTGGCATCTTGTGTTATCCGGCCCGGCACGTTATTTCTACCTGGTGGCAGCGCTGAGCTCTCACCTAACAGGTAAAGAGTAGTTCTATTTATACAGCCCTTAAATTATATTCAACCCTTTGAAGGCAGCCTCGAGGCTGATGTGACCCCCAGTGAAAATGAGTTTGACGCCCTGGTGGAGAGGAAATGGGGCTTGCATTCCTTTGCTGGTCGATAAGCCACACTGCTTGTCCCCAGTGTGCCCTGGCTACCTTTCTGTGGGGACAACAGGTGACCCAACCTCCTCTCCTCTTCCTGAGCCTTGCTGTGCAAGCCTCCACTTTCTCCTGTGAAGCCTTTACCTTAGGCCATATTCTGTGACATTATACTTCCCTCAAAGGTACACACATAACAGGTTGCAATCCATGAGACCCATGTTGTCTTTAGAATAATTATAAAGACAACATGAGTGATGTTATACATAGCCCAGGTTTAACTTGAGAGACTTAATAACACACGGCACAATGGCGTTTTCTTCATGATTAAACCTACTCCTGTGTTCGGGGTGAGCTGTCAACGTAGAGCTGATTGACTCTCCTTAGGCACCGTGAGAGCCTGGCGGGATAAAATGCTCCCCCTAACTTAAAGTCTAATCTCACGACCATTCATCGTGTTGCTCTCTGTAGCTGAGTACAAGCAGGCCATAAAGTGAAGTGTTCGTGGTCAACTTTCACAGTGACTCCCGAGTGAGCAAGGCAGAGCCCTGAAAGGCCTCCTCTGCGCCGTCCCTGTCACTGATGCCGAGGATTGTCCAGCTCCGGCAGGACGCCCTGCTCCGCAGGCGGCACGCTGAGCGGTCCTGGTGTGGCCAACAAGTTTGGGTTCTAATATCATGAAAAACCAGTTCAGCCTGACACAAGTGCAAGTCATCACTCAGTTATTACTTTTTACTGTTGTTATTGTTGTTGGAACATTGGTTAATTCGATTCTGTCTTCTGAATTAAACTTCAACCGCGATTAGTTTTTTAGACAACTAAGGACATTGCTCATGAATGAGGGAACACAGCCTTGAATTGGTTTTCACGAGTCTGTCTTTTAAGCTTTGTGCCTGAATCTAGTGGAAGCCTGTTCTTGTTTTCTTTCTTTCTTTTAACATAGTTTGTTGTGTAGATTCAAATAGGCCACAAGTCCATCACGTCCCCTGAAACAGAACATCTGCTTGTAATCAAAGCCTTGCACATGTCATGCGTTCGGCTCACTCATGGGTGTCGAGAGCTGCTTACCTACCACTTCAGTGTGAAAAAGAGATCTTACTACGTCTTAGACAAAATCTACATTGGTAACTGAAATAGAACACTGAGTGCTATTTAAGTTGAAGTGCTTTACAAAGGTAGATAATTATAATAATCGATTGAAAATTATACACTGTAGGAAGCTCTTTATTTTTAACTCCTCACTACACAGAATTTTATTTTACTTTATTATTTATTCTATAAACCCTCACCTGAGTATATGTTTATTGTTCTTAGAGTGAGAAGAAGGGAGAGTGAGAAGAAGGGACAGAGAGAGAAGGGGGAGAGGGAGAGAGAGAGAGAGAGAGAGAGATCGATTGGTTGCATGCCGTACCTGCTAAGACCAGGACTCTGCGGGTTCCAAGACCAGGAACCCACAGCCTAGGGGATCTGACTGGGGATCTAACCCACAACATTTTGATGTACAGGACAACACTCCAACTGAATGAGCAACCTGGCCAGGGCCAGAATTTTATTGATCATTGATCATAATCTTTGGTTCAAGGTATGTGTTTCAGTATTTTTAGTCGTATAGTGAACACCTGTGAACCCACTGCCCAATCTCAGATCAAAGGCACCACCAAAAATAACATCTACTTGTACTATTGCTCTTTATGGTAAATTAACCTGGATTGCCCCTTACTGGTTGTTTCATTGTCATTATCACCATCATTATTTCCTTGAGCTGAGCAACACTTGAAGATAGATTGTAAAAACACATCAGCTATTCACGTTTACTCCCACAGGCTATGTAAACTGCATGCCGCAGGAGATTAAGCTAATACAACCAATTCTGGATACTTCTGGTCTGTCCGAAATTACCATGCTCCTTCGGGAGTTCCCTATTTGCAACTGCAGCTTCAACTGCCTACCTAATGAGAGAGTCGTACTCTTAGCAGGTATCAACATCGTCTGTTCCTGAGGCTTCCTGACCGTTTAGTTGCAATCCTTGGTTAATTAATTTGCTCATCTGTTCATTTATTCAGAGAACACTCCCTGAGAGCATGGGCACCGAGCTTGGCGAGAGGGTTTCAAAGTCTAAGTGGGGAAAGAGGCTTTGCAGAGAGATCATTGTCCTGGGAAGTGAGGACTGTGGGAAAATCTCTGTGCAGAGGAAGCTGTCTGGGCAGGTGAGGGTGAGGGCTGTGCTCTCTATTCTGACAGAGTTTTCGGAAACCACCAGGAGAGGTGAGGTTTGACATAGGGATTTTCCTGATGAAGAAGAGGCTGAGGTTTAAGGTAACACTGAATAAGGTTACTCTAACAGGAACAGGGAAGGATATTTGAGACTATATCTTAGGTGCTTCTTCCCATTCTGGAAGGCTGCTGGCTTTGTTAAGTTGTTTACACTTGCCACTAGCCAGAGAATGAAACAGCACAAAATCATGGTGGGACCCCCCAGCCTTCAGCAGGGTTCAAGTCTGGACAGATACTATTAGAGCAAAATTTCATGAACAAACAGAAAGATACACGTGATCTGTCTGAGAATGTATAGCGGGCAGATATAATAGGGAGAGAAGCACAGAATGGGGAGAAGCCATTGTGCTTCTAACATCTTGACTAAACCCAAAGATAAAAACGTGCCGGGAACTGCTCTGTCTGGTTTCAGGAGTTGTAACTGCCTCCCCGTGGCTAAGGCTGAGTGAGCGACCTCTGGACTGTGAGCCATTGAGGAAACAAAGCTTATCTCCCTGGCAAGAGCACTGCTTCTGCCATTTCCAGCCCCCGATGCTTGGTCAGTTAGTCAGAGTCTATGGGTAAGACCCCTCAGAGGAGAGGCAACCCAAGCAGATATGATCATGTGGGAGGCCATCTAGGAAGGACTCACAGGCTGCAGCAAAGTGAGGGTGAAGGACCCTCAACCCCCCTGGCTATTTGGACATAGTCCAAGTCCCCTTTCTGTCTGGGAGAAGTGCTTCCTGGCTCTAATCCACTTAAGCCTGAATCTTGATGGGGAGCGGGTGCAGCCCTCTGCCGGCTAGAGCAGGTTCC